>JAAGNO010004213.1:0-41652 GCA_033439905.1 Ceryle rudis | reverse complement strand
GGGAGTGTAACTGTGTGATGGTTTTCCAGAGCTAAGGAGAGGGAGTGGAGGTGGATAGGTGCTTCTGGCAAGTGAAGTCCAAATGCTAGTGAGGCCTTCAGTTACTAGTGCTCAGGGATTGTCTTGTATGAGAGCAGATAGTGTTGTGATATAATGTATGATGAGCTGGAGAAGCAGTTTCTGTTGCTTTTATCGAGAAAGAACCACACCTCGAAGTAGTCAAAGTAACTGGAATGTGCTTAGGAAGGTTTTAGGAGTGAGAAAGCAGGAGGCTTTTGAAGGCAAGTGAAAAGCTGGACTGGTGGGTTCCTGCAGCTGTGGGGCTCAGTGGCTCAGAGACTGCTGGCAAGGCAGTTGGGGGGCTGTGGACAGCCCTGCCTGGGAGCCTGAGCTCATGTTAGAAGTGGGAGCTTCAGGAATTCTGCTGGTGCAGAGAAGTGATGAAGACAAGGCTGGGGAGCACCTGCCTCTGACACTTGTGGGAAGGAACAACCTCCACCCCAGTGCCAGCAGCCCCATTGGTAGCTCTCACCAGTACGAGGCCTTTTCTTATGGGAAGGTCACGGGAGGGTGCCCTGGGAGCTCTGTGGCAGCTGCCTGCAGTGCTCGGGAGTCCTGCCTCCTTGGGCAGGGCTTTCTGGCCAAGGTCTCATCTCTCCTGCCCTGTTACTTTGAAGACTTAACCCCACAACGGTTCACGTGAGCAACTGCAGCTGAGCATCCCCGATATGTAATAATTACATGGGCAGGCCAGTGACTGTCTTCACGCCCCGCTGGGCACGTGATGAGGCTGATCTCTTGTGATGTGACTGTATCACTGTGTCAACAAAATGGGCTTATCCTGCCCCTCGTGTGACCGGACAGACAGCAGTTATGATGTCCATCTTTTTCTTGTGTTGCCCATAAAGTACCAGTGCTTCCGTTGCTGCTCTCAAAGCTTTTGTGGATCTCTTCTCCACATCAAACAGTTACTGCTTTTTGACACACACAGGCCATGTTTCTGTGCAAACCATGGAGGCGTTGGCTGCTTTGATTTGACCAAACGCATTCAGGCCTGGAAGGTGCTGTGCCTTCCTACCTGGGACTACAGTCGTATGCCATAGATTTTATTTTTTTTTCCATTTGCAGGAAGGGTCTGACTGAAACTCGCTAATTCCTTTTGCTTTTGAAGTTTCACCTGATACAGTGAAGGAGGCATAATGGTTAAGCTGTTACGTTAGCTGATTTGATTTATGTTTGATGGCAACGTGCATAAACACTCTTCTCATTTTTCCTGTTTCAATCCCCTAGGAAAGAACAGAGGTTTTCCAGGAATTCCTAAAATCCAGGACTGGCATCCTGCTTTGCACTGTAAGTAACTTAGAGTCCCTTTGCAGTTCCATGCTAATGGCCCTGTCTGATATCTAACAGTACAACAGAGGATTTGGCACTGAGCTCTGATTCCAGTTTGCTGTCTGACCTTGAGGAAAGTCCTTTCCTTTTTCTACATCTTGAATAAGGACTTGTGCCCTCTTTGCAAACTGTTCTTTTGCTGCAAGGTACCATACACAGAAAAAAAGTGTACGTCTTGCACAAGAGGCTTCTAAATATTTTGCATGGTCTTATGTTTGGAGAAATCTGTTTCTTTGAAGCTGGAACCTTGACCTCTATGTGCAGTCAGTAGAACGCAGTCCTAATTTGTAGTATGCCCCATAACTGCCAGATAAATGGGATGTAATGTGGCATTTCCCATCTTAATGACTACCCCAGGGTTAAAAACAAAACCTGCAGGGATGGAAAAGAAGCCCAACCAGAGAGCAGTGTCATTAGAAATGCACACACTCTGTGGCTCTCCATGCTTTGCCCTTCAAGTTTCCTTCAGGGGTGCTGAGGGAGAAATTCTTGTCCTCTAGTGAAGTTTGTTGGCACCCTTGTGTTGTGGTGGCACCTTCCTCGTCTCGTTTCTGACCTGTCGGTGCCACAGCTAGCCTGCTGCAGTGGTGCAGAAGGCTGCACGATTTGCTCTCTAATAGTGGCAGCTGTTGATCTGAAAATGTGTGAATCTTGGCGATTTCTACCCACCGCAAACTTGTAAATTACAGCGATCGGGAGTAATTAGAGCTGAGAAACCCTCTCCAGCTCTGAAATGACTCCTGTTCTTGTGGCACATTGTTCTTAAAGGAAGCTAGCTGCAATTTTTTTGGAGAGGGGGGCTGGATTTTACCTTATTTTTATACCTGCCGTTCAAACTAGGACTGCCATGTCTATAGAAGTGTGTGAATTAGCATGAGAAATTACATATTGTACTGGTTACGTGGTAGTCTTGGTCCTGCTTTCAGAATACAACCTGTGTGTACAACCTTTCAGTGGTCTCATCAAGGTCAAAATGCATCTTTGCAATGCTTAAGTGTAACTTGGTTTCCCTGTATATGGAGGTAATACTTAAGTGTCTTAACTGAGGAGGGATAGCAAAGCTCAAATCGTTCAGTGATGGAGATTAAGTGTTTTGAAGATAGAAAGTGTTTGGTAAATTCTAAGTAATAAATAACTGAACTTTGTTACCCTTCGTGCGCATGCTGTCTGTAACTGAGACATTCCAGGGACGTGTCTTGTTACTGAATTTCAGTTTAGTGAGTTTGGAAAGAAAGCAAATGCTCAATTTTAGACAAAGGGAAAACAGAATCATTGCAATTGCTGGGATATCAGTTCCCAGGTGAGACTGTTCAAAGGGGAAACGCAGCCTGTGGAGTGAAAAACCTGCCAGGAACCGTAAAGCTGTTGCCAAGGTAGGAAGAAGAATAAGTTGGGTAAAGAATTCCCAGTGGATGGGATCCTGCTCGTGAGACGCTGGAGATGTGGTTTGATTTCCTGCCGTGCCACAGACTCCGTACAGGTGGATGTGGATTTGTGAAGACAAGACAAGTAGCCACATGTCAGCTGAGCGGCGATAGTTGTGTGTTTGTTCCTGACCTGCCATAAAGGGGAGGTGATGTGAATTAACCCAGATTGCCATGAAGAGGGTAGTGTAAGGTAGCGCATTTGTCGTAACCCTCCTTCATTTCGATCTAAACTACTTTGCATTTGCTACAAGGCAGGGATGCAGATCCTGGCGGTTACAGTTACCGTGGCTCAGCTGGCGCGTGGTTAGCGCGTTAAGCACAGTAAGTTGTGTGCCTGAGTCCAAAATCTCTCTGTGCTTCAGCTCCCCATCTGTAAAATGGGGATGGTAGCACTGCTCCATCTTACAGAGATGTTGGGAGGACGAATGCATTGAAACCAGGAGGTGGTCTGTTACCACAGTAATGGGGACCATATGGACACCTTAATATAGAGATACGCTTTGCACCAGTCCCACATTACAGGTGCCTCCCCAACGCAGATGTCCAAAGGGCAGCCAGGCACTGTGACCACCTCCTGCCTCTCAGGGCATTGCTTTTTCTGACGCTTTTCTTCATATCAGCAAAAATCTTTTACAGAAAGATGGTTCTGTTCTTTTTGCTGCGAAATCACGTTTTATACCCGCAAAATATTGAAACCTGGCTCACAAAAGAGCAACACAAACAGTATTGTCGTCCTTCCCTCGTCCCTTATGCCATGTTCTCCACCCATCTTTCCGCTCTAGTAAGCAATGGGACCTGCTGTTCCTTTTATTAATTTGCTCTATGTCATATGTATATTAATATATTCCATAAAATATTTTTGCCAGACAATATGAGCTGGCAGACAAGAAAATAAAGAAGGGCTGTGTATCTCAGAGGGTCTCATCCAGATTTATTTCTCTCTCCTTCACTGAAGTTCTTTGCAGCTTCCTTTGGGATGTGCCTTTTAAACAAGTTCATCTCTTCCAGGGAGAGGAAAGATCATTTGGAGATTGTTTGCTGTTTACTCAGTCACGCTAACTCATCTTGCCAGTTTTCTGGCGGCCCCAGCCAAGAGCTTTCGCCTCTGACAGCTTCTGTGCTCTCTCCTTCCTCCTCTGATTACGCAGCCCAATCTGTCACCCTGCCGACGGGGGTCTCTACCCTGCTGATGGCTTTCCACACTCGGCAGTAATGACTTTTGGCAGGCCGGGAAGGCGCGAGAGCTTCTTCCCCAGCTTGGAGAGCCGTTAGGCCCTCTCTGCCTGTTAGCTAAAGCACTTTGTGAGGTTCTTTGGTAAATAAATGAGTCATTTTAATCCAACTGACAGCCTGGCACCTGAGCAAGCTGCCTTCCATCTGTACTTCTAGGCCTCATGTAGGCAGCCAATTGTCAAGCTCAGGGCCTTCAAGACCTCACCATTGAGTGTCTTTCAAAAGCAACTTTAGCAATTTCCTTTGCCCTAATTAGATTGTGTGAGAGGGACCGAGCGAACCGAGGCCCTTGCAAAGCTTGAGTGGCTGTGTTGGTTCTGATCTTCCGCAGCGATTCACCTCGCTGGTGGTCTGGCCTTTCTGCCCTCCTTTCGTTCCCTTGCACCCGCCCTCTGTACACCACCAGCACAGGCTGGTAACAGGGATCGTTAGAAGCAGTAATTTCAGCATTTCTGGAGGTCCTCGGGTGGATTGGACCTCGATACCGTGTCATCCCGTGGTTTGCAGCTGGGATCAGGGGAGGAACGTGGTTATGGCTTCACGTTATTATTGTGTTTGCTTGGCATCTGGGATTTCTTTAACATTGCACTGGTGTAGGTTATTTCTCCTTTCTCCCATGAGATGGCCACTTAATTCTCCTTCCATTGCCCATTGGAGGGAATCAGCGGTGACCTGCTGAGGTGGCAGAGTCTTGATTTGCCTGTTACTAAGGGGTGGTGGTGTGAGGTCATGCATGGAAGGGGGAAAGCTGCCTGGGGCAGTGGAAGAAAAGGGAGAGCAGTACACTGGAAATCTGTTGGGCTTCCTGAAAGAGCACTGCCAGCAGGTTAGTGCTTCTGTGTGTGGAGTTAGTGTAAGGTGAGCAAAAGTGGGTAATTGTTGCTTGAGTTGCATTCCCTTTCTTGGTAAGGTGACCCACAAGTATTTTTCTAAAGATCTGAGAAGCAGGAAACTTGTGGATTCTGCCAGTAGAGGAAAGCAAATCAACTCAGACTTCTAATCCGAAGTCTACCTTGCTGTCTGCTGGGGCCTTTGAGGAAAAGGAGCTACAGGAGCCGCAGGTGGACGGATACTGGAATCTTAGAGAGTTTGCAAAACACTCCAATTACCAGTAAATCCCAAGACACTTCTGAAAGAAAGCCAAGTTAAACACCGGGAGAATAGCTGCTGCTACGTGTCAGTAACAGCTGAGTGGAGTTGGTGGCATTGTGAAAGCAAGAGTGAACACAAGGCTGATGATGGGAGAGAGCCTTCTCCTAGAATGTTGTCCCTGGCTGTTTATTAGGCTTTTGGTTAACCTTTTCACCTGGCCCGCGTGCTTTGGCAAGTGCACACGGGAACAATGCTGTCTGCAGCGGTAGTTTCCCAGCCAGAGGTGTTGCAAAAAGGTATTTTAGAAGATGAGGGAAAGAATCCTGCCCCTGCCCTCTGCTTCTCCCTGTGTCGGAGGTGCCTGCTGCTGACCACAGCTTGGCTAGGTGTTTATTTGGGGTAAACTGGCCCGAGGTCAGAGCCCTCTCACCAAACCCAACCTCTCCCAGACAAGTGGGTGTGAGGAGAGCACAATACAAGAGAAAAACAAAGAGTTGTCAGTGTGGAAATCTGTTAGAGAGCCAGCCAGATCGGAATCAGACGGCAGCACTCCTGTCTGTCTGTGCTGTAGAGTTTATCATCTTGTTATCCTGGTAACTGCTGTACGCGTTCCCTGACTTCTCTTGATTTATTTTCTCCAGCCTCCTTTAAATGGCTTTTTGTACATCTGTTCATTCTGACTCTGGGAACAAGTCGTTCCTTAATGAGCGTGTTGGAGCTAAAGTGTGTATTTTTTCAGAGTGGGCGCTGTGGAAAGTGTCTCCTCTTTTACTGCAGTTGGAGCCACAAAGCAACCTGGCTGGTGCTTACGGGAGGGCCTTTGCTGCCAAAACATCAGCTTCCTCGTCTTTTAACGTGTGTGGGAGTTGCATGAAAACACTTCGGTGGGTGGCTGACACATTTTTAGTACATTAAGCTCCTGCTTACGTTCTTAATATATTCTATTTTGCAACTAGCTAAAAGATACATGTGTTCCAAAACATTTCCTAACAGAGTTAAAGCTGCACACCTGCTCTGCTATTGCGCGCGGTGAATGTAAAATCCAAGGAGTATGTGAGGACATTACTAATGAACAGAAAATGAAGAGGGGAGATGGAAACGTGTTTGCGCTCTCTCTCCATTTTGAACAGTATTTAAGCTCTCTTTTCCCTTTAAAAGGGTATGGGGTTTTGAGCTATACTGACTGTGGGTAGCTGAAGGGTCTCGCTCGAGTCCTTCTCCAAGTTGATGGCTTTTCTCACCAGCTGGCACAGCAAATAATGCTCCTGATGGCAGCTTCAGACTCTTTTCTTTGGGGCTGAGTTTTGTTTCTCCAAATCGAAGTCAGACTGGTGGAGATGTGAGGGATAGCTAAGTCCCCTCTCCTCGAGCTGTACTCCAGCTTCCTGCAGGTTCTGCCAAATTGTTTCTTGGCCTTTTATCGTAGGGACAGGTGACCTGTGAGTCACCTGCTCCTCAACTTCAGACCATCACCAAGGAAACAACTAATTTTTTGTGGGTGGAGATCAGAGCATCTTTGGCCATTCCACTTCAGGCCTAGTACCCTTGACCATTTTCTTAATGGCCATTTTCCTTTGCATCATAAGCAGCCTGCTTTTAGTTCTTAGGCTTGTGGAGAAAACTGTGCTCAGAAATAGTGTTGCCTTCAGAGATTTACTTCTGCCTCTCTCACTGTTTGGGTAGTGGATGCCCACGATCAGATCTGTTTTCATGAACGAAATGAATTGAAGAACCAAAGGTATGACTCGTTAAGGCAGTTGATTGAGGTATAATGTAAAGGGACTGTAGCAGACTCCTATAAATCACCACCACTCTCCTGAAATAGGTGGTGTTATACTCTCCAGGTTTTGGACCATAATAGTGGATCATTTTCATTATTTTTTTTATTAGTCTATATTCCCTGTGTTTTAAACCCTCAACATTATTTCTGACCTTCAATCCATCTTTCCCCGGACCAGGCACATAAAATTCCTCCTTCCATAGCCAGTTGTTTCCTGGCATAATTGCTATCCCAGAAGAGTTCTTACTTTGCTGATATCTTCACAGCATTTTTACTGAAGTGATTTCCTTATTCATTTTAAAGGATGTTGCAGCACGTGGACTAGACCTGCCTCGAGTTACGTGGATCGTACAGGTAGGTTTGTTCTGTGTCTATGTACATATTAAATGCAGTCTTACTCAGACGAAATCCCTTTCCAGTCCAGACCCACTTTCTGCAGGTTGCTGGTCTTTCTGCTGCTGCCTCCAGCTGGGGGAGACCCTGCTGGCAAGACTGGGACTCCAGGTTTTGCTGGGATACGGCATTGCTGTCATATCTTTGGTTTTGACAGTCTGTTTTCCTCTTCAATAGCTCCAGTGTTATCAGCTGTATAATAATGTTCCACTGGCTGGGTGGAAACACCCTCTGCCCCTACAGGAAGCCAAATCTTGTGAAGTATTGGCCAGCTCTGTGTTTCTGGTTTTTTTCTGAGCTTGCCGGGGAGGCAGTTCCATGAGGAATTTGAGTGTGATCCTAATGTGAAACATTGAGTAGCCCAATAGTGTGTGTGCAGTGGACCTGAGTGTTTCAAATAAGGCTTTGCTGGCTTGGGGCTAGGTAGCTGTAAGCATTGAGCTTTCAGCAGAACTGCATAGTTCCGATTTTTCCATGGAAAAAAACCCACAAAACAAAACACCACAGCCAAATCCCCAAGACTGTTACACTGCTGTTGACAGAAATACTTTGGATTAAAAAAAAAAAAAAAAAAAAAGAAAAAGAAACTATGGGAGATGGATTGAACCTTAAAAATAGCAGTCTGTCATTTCAAAGAGGAAGCTGAGAGCACAAAGCAGATTTCCTTTTTATAAAAGGTTTATAATTAAGATAAGGTTAGTTGAATTGAGGAAAAACTGATCCCGAGATTCTCGTGTATCGAGTGACACCTGGGTAAAAAGAACAGGGCACGGAGCTGCAACAAAGCTTTTTAATTTCTACTGCATTCCCTTCAGGTAACAAATTTGATTTTAATTTTGTGGTTTTTAGAAAAGAAAGGTTTCGTAGCAGCTAGCTAGTCGGAGAAGGCTGAGGACGTGAAGTCTTTAATTCCCAGATCTGTATACTAATATAATTTAACCAAAGATATAGTTGCCAGTGTTAGAACGCAGTGCAAATTACCTAAAGCCCTGGGAGATTTCTGTGTGTCCAGAAGGTGAAATCTCAGCTGTCCTGAGAGCTGTGTCCAAGAGCAAGGACCTGCAGGGAGCAATTAGATTGCTCACAGCATCTTACTCACACCTCTAGCCAGTAGAAACTTTGCCAGAGGGCACAGGTATAAACACTAGAGTGGGCTTTGGTTGTTGGGTTTTTTCCAGTTAAACTGCTGAGGGCTCATTTCTGAGCAGTATCTCTGTGCATGTTCATTTTTCCAGGAAAGAGAGGAGGGGGGGAAAGAATAGGGGGAGGTTAAAGGGAGGGAAATATGTCACCCTTTATCAGATCGTGCAAATGGCTGGGCAGTTTTGATTCCCAGTGAAGTAAATGAGAGGCACTGCTATATGGGGGGGAGGGGGGTTAAGCAACATTTTCATCATGCCCGATAGTTATAAATGGGAAGACAGTTGCTACCTGTGTCATATGCTGCCGAAAGCCCTCACTCCCTCATCTCTCCCAGATTTCTTCTATCCAGTAACCGGCTATCATTTGCTTTAATCAAAACAAAGCAATTCAGGCCAACTTCAAATTCAAACCTGTCATTTTTTATTTAACTTCCCCCCGCCCCAAAAAGGCAGAGCAGGCAGCTTCCTGTTCCATCTGGGCACTCCTGGGGGTTGTTTGGTTTGAGGTCTTTGTAAGACTTCTTTTATTATTATTATTATTATTTATTTTATTTTTTTAAGGGAAGCAAAGAGGTTCCTGACGTGTCTGTATAGAAATAAAATGTAAAAGGCAAAGAGAGACACTGAGATGGGGAAACTGTCCTATTATCTGAAAGTTGGCCAATGTGTCACATTCAGATGTCAAAAAAACCTGCTGTAGCTGAGGGGGCTGAGTGATGGTTACAGGGACGAGCCCGATGGGCTCTTTATAAACAGGCCAATTCCGAGGGAGGGACAGCATGTGGGCTTTGCTAAGATCCCTTTTGTTTCAGATGAGCGGGCTGTGCGTCTCGTTTATAATTAACATGCTGTGTTCTGTTAATTCCTCCTTTCCCTTCTCATGTTCCGTTTTTGAAGTATAACGCTCCGGCTTCACCTGCGGAATACATCCACCGGATCGGGAGGACGGCTCGCATTGGCTGTCACGGGAACAGCCTGCTTGTCCTGGCGCCTTCGGAGGCAGAATATGTCAGCTTGCTGGCTTCTCACAAGATTAAGTGAGTCAGAAACGCGAACAAAAGTTTCAGCTCATCCTTGCTAATTAACCTTCCGTGGCACTTTCAGCGGGACTGTGTCTCGTGCAGGTTTTAATAAGAATTTATTAATTCTTGCGATCCAGGACCGGCCCCAGACTAGCAAAAGGAGAAAAGGAAAGTGTGTGAAAATCATCAGCCTGACAGATTGTGCGTGAGTGAGTGTGTGCGGTGAGGGGCAGAGAGGAGACGATAGTCTGAGATCCTTCGCACTCTGTTGTTATCTCTCTGGCCCCGGGTTCAAATCGTGGCTATGTGGAGATCACAAGTCAAATGAGCCTGTCAAATGCTAACTGGCCATCTGCCTGCGTAGCACCATATTGTCAGGGAGTGTGCTTTCTCCTCAGGAGAGATCCGGCGGAGAAATAGCTAGGGAGCTGTGGGTCATACCTGGCAGGTAATTGGCCAAGATGTGTTGTGTAAGTGGCTTGTGACAGGAACAGCAGAGGCTTTTGCAAGTGGTGAGTGCCCAGTATGGTTCTGGAAGGCAGTAAGAGGGGTGAACCCTGCAGACCACAAGTGGGGTGCGCTTCCAAGCTAGCTGAGAGAGCTTCTCTTACTCTGGCTCTAGCAAGGGCTTGGGAGCAAGCAGTAAAGAGAGCAAGCCAGGCTGGGTAAGAACCAGCCCAATGTGCAAGCAGCTACCTGATGGCCGACACACGGTGAGATTCTAGTCCAGTTCTGCTGCGCAATGGTCCTTTTGTGGAGGAAAAACCACAACTTGCTGCTCAGCGTTGCTTGTCGGGACCATTATCGGGTCTCAAGCCTCCGCAGCAGTCAGCTGGATATATGTGACTCCCCTTGCTCCCTGCACTGCTGTCTCGCAGCATTTCAGAACAGCAGCCGAGCAGAGTCCCTTTAGTGCTGTACTAGTGTTGATGGAGCCCTGTAAACTCATGCACAAATTAGTTCTCTTTTATTTCTTGTGTTTACGTCGGGTGGAGCTGCTTGGAGTCGAATTTGGTTTTGCATCCTTGAAACAAACAAATGCTGGCAGTAAATACAGGCTTATTCTAGGCTGTGAGCCATTTAGTGGTCTAACAAAGAGCCATCCATCATCCCAGGTAACTATCTATTAAGCAGACACCAGCAAGACATGGAGGGCTAAGCTGACAGGGGTTTTTTTCATGTAACAAACAGCACTGACATTTAAAGGTGAAATCCCACATAATTGTGAATTTTTAACTCCGAGTGGAAAGTTCTGGTTTTCTATTTTATAATATTTTGGAAGTGTTGGGAGAAGGAAAGGGAAATTTCCCTCCTTTTTTTTTTTTTTATTTTTATTTTTTTGTTTTAAATGTTAAGGCTTTTATCCAATTTTGTTGTTTTTTAACAAGTTTAAGGAGCAATGTCACTCACGTTGGTAATTATAGCTGCTAAGGAGACCTGTTGTTGAGCTAGCCACGTTCTTCAGGAATCTGTAGAAGACTCTGCTGAACGAGCAGAGGGAGCTTTATATGATTTTTAATTATTTTTTTTTTTTCCTCTACTTCCAAAGTCAGTAGAGCCCAACAACCCTGGGGATTGTCTTTTCTTGTTTGCTTGGTTTATGTTCTCCATAGAACGTGCTGCCCTCCAGATGAGGGACTTGCCAAAAAAGGAGTGTAATTCTCCCTTAACCCCCATCTTCAGATGGAAGAAAACGAGGGTCCGACTGGCCGGTTTGCAGCCCCGCGTCCTCCACTCTTCCTTCGTAGCGGCGCGTGGCGTGAGAAGGGGCAACGGGATAGAAGAGAGCGCTGATGAATTGCAGAGGAGATGCAGGAAGGCAGCTTGGAGCTAAAGGCAGCAAGTGCCATCAGCACAAATTGCCGTTACCCTTCATAAACAGAGCATTATGGTGATAATCCTGACAATTTAATTCACTGCGAGGGCGAAAGGCAGCATGTGTTGGACTGTCACTGCTCCTCTTAAGCGCTGATCATTTTTGTTTCTTTACCTTAAGTCTTTGTAGCTTTTGACTGGGACTGCCCAACTTACTGGAGTTTGGGGTTTTGGGTTTTTGGTTTTTTTATTTTATTCTTTGCTTTGTTTTTAAATCTCTTGGTTTTTGTTGAAGATGTGCGTTGTGAATTTTTTTATTATTATTATTTGTTGTTTTGGGGGTTTGGGTTTTTTTTTCTTCTTTTTTAAATGAAATTCCCGCTGGGTTTATTGAAATGTAAATACTTCATAAAATATGTATTTCTAAGAAGACAAAGCATGAGATGGGTCCCCGCAGCCTTCAGCTGGTGTAAATGAGCAGTGCTGTGCTGATTTACGGCAGATGAGGATCTGACCCAGAGCTTTTTCTTCAGCCCCTCCACCCACCCCAGCATGCGTGGGAGTAAGTCCAGAAATGTTGAGAGTCGGAAGTAATGAGAGCAGACGTGGCTTTGTTCCTGGATGAAAATCCACTTCGGAATTAGGGATGACTGCCTTTGAAATTGGAAATCGCTCGCAATTAATTTTCACCGGTACCTGAAGCCTCTCCTTGGCTTCCACTGTGGAAAAGCAGCATTAGCCTTTGCCAAAACGATCTCACTTTGGCTCTGCTGAGATCAGTAATTCCCGTTGGGGCTCGAGAAAGCGGCAGCCCTCTCGCTGCAACTTTCTTTCCAGTCTTTGTGTGGCTTGAAGTTGTGGCTCCTCTGTCTAACTGCAGCCGCATCTGTGCAAGCACACGCACGCTCAACGTTTTCCTCACATTTCCTCTTTCTTTTTTCTTTTATTTTTTTTTTTTTTAAAAGGTTAGACTCCAAAATGTTCTGTCTCAGCTCTAAGCGTAACTAACAGATTTTCCTTCAAAGGGAGGAGGCGAGAAGCAGAAAAAAAATCAGTGAGGTTCACTTTTTTTTTCCCCCTTCTTTACGTCTCTTTTAGTTCCTTCAACTGCAATCTAGCAGCGCCTGCCTCGACAGCTATCAGATAATTTCTTTATCTCCTAACGGCGGCCTAACTAATTTATAAAGGAAAACGCATCACCGTGAAGGCACGAGTCACTTCTCTGCCTTCTCTACGATTGTGCTTGTCCCCCTCCCCTGCTCCCCTCACATGATGCTCCCCGCTGTGAACCAAGTTCACATATCTGTTAGGCTGCGAGCTGGCAGCGCGCCAGGCGAGGGGAGGATCGGAGTGGGGGTGACATCTCAGACAAATCAATGTCAAAAGTTTGACGTTTTCATTCATAGCGGTGTCAAAGCAACCTTTGGTGGGGTGGGGAGCTATACTTTTCTCTTGCTTAAGTGGTTGCCATTTATGTTTTAATTTACTGTTACACTTCTCAAAAGCAAACAGAAAACCTCAGTTGTCTCTTTATGCCGCGTTTCCCCTTCTCCCCCAGTGCTCCTCTGCCTTTCTCTGCCTCTTCTGTGGAGGAATCTGCTACACCGTGACTCCCAGCTGCACGGCGATGGGGCTTGTCTCCCATCTAGGCATCTTAGGCCACGCTGGTCCGTGCCTTCCGGGCTGGATGGATGTTTCTCTGGACCATCTCTTTCCCTTTCCTTATGTCATGGTGGTGAGCTAGCTGAGGCTGATAAGGCAGGTTGCAAAATAAAGGTGTTCGTCACTTTAACTGGGAAGGACTGGGGAACAGGCCAAAGATTCGTCCATTCCTCCTAGCCAGGTGTTTAGAGGTCTTTGAGTGAAAGGAAAGGGGATATCCTTGTTACAATTTCTTTCTGTACTTCCCTGAAGAATATCAGCAATGCTTCTTTTCAGAAGAAGCATTTCTTTTCTTTCTGACCACATGAGATTCAGGAGTTTGAGAACTCTTGGATGACCAAGATTTCTCTCTGCCTTAGATTGATACAACCCCAAATGAGCTCATTGGTTTCCATGCAGTCTTTATGATTTATTCTGGTATCAAAAGGAAAAGAATCTCTAAGTTTTCTAGAGATGACCTTTGCCCATTGCTGAAAATTTGAGTCCACGAACTTCAGCTTTGGCCATCTGAGTAATTCCCTTGGAAATGGGACCCAGTTTGGATGCAGCTGTAATATTAATGGCCTGGAGCTGCACAGCTGTTCCTGTATTGTCACCTGGTGTGCTTGTGCCCCACAAGACAGTGTTAAAGAGGACACAGAATTCCTAGTCTCCTGCAAATGCATCTCTAAGTAGGACCATGCACTTTAAAATGAAGCAGGTTTGCGAGCGTTTCCAGTATCTGGGCCGTAACAGTACCCAGCAGTGTCTTGCAAGCAGGACTGGAGAATAAATCATCTGGTTGGATCTACGGGAGGAATGTGAGTCGACAGAATGAAAATAAATGCCCGGTGTGAAGCCTGGCTAGGACAGCTCACTGCATCCCCTGTATTTCAAAAAAATGCTTTGGCGTCCCTGATGGGCTGGGCTTTGGTTTTACACATCAGATGAGAGGGTAGGTGAGTTCTCAGAACGGGGAAGGAAATCAAACCATATATTTGGTGTCAGAGGTGGCTTTTGAAGCCATAAATGAATTGGAGGTGATTGCGTCCATCAGGAAGTGTGGCTCTGAGCTTTAGCACAAGCAACGTAGCAAGAAGCTGGAATGATGTAAGATCTTGTGGGAAAGAGTGATGATGTGAGCAGAGGGAAGGAAGCAGCAGGAGAGTTGGCTTGATAGGAAAGGTCCATTGGGATCCTGCTGTTACCCTCTGAGCCTGAGTCACTGTGAGAGGAGGGAGCTGTGTCTTTACCCAGCTTTAGTTTTAGCTCTTTAGTTTTTGGAGCATGCTCTCTAACATGGGCAGAAGCAAATGTGTGTAAAAAATTAAGAAGTTTGAACAATGCCTCTGATTCCAGAGAATCTAGAAGGTAAATTCAGGGAGACAAGATGTCAGAAAAGTAACAGAGTAAGTGGAGCACATCTTGCCAGCCTGTAAGTGTGTGTCTCAGTCTCCCACACTTACACAGGTGACCAAATGCAGGCACCTTCTGCTCCCTGCCCATGGCATCTAATGTACAATGAAATGTTTGACACTCTCCAGGTTCAGAGTGGAGGTCACAAATCTTAGTGTTTATAAAGCAGATCTACAAGAAACAGTAGATGTTACGAGCTGCTTTAAGTCTGTTTTGAGTCTCTTTTAGTGGAAAGCGTAACCAGATGGTTCCGGATTGTTTTGGAGCTTCTTAATGCAAGGAAAGAAAAATTTATGGAAAATGGAAATATAATTAAAGACCTAAATATTTTCCTCGATGGGCTAATCTGGTTGAGAACCAAGGAGACCTTCAGTGAACTGAAGGTCCACCCTCAGTTATTCTGATGCTGATTGGAGTGTGTGTTGGTGACTTGTAACAGCGACAAGGTTGTGGGTAAAATTGTGTCTCTGTTTCAGTGAAAACACCAGTTTAGCTGGGGTTGAGATTTTACAGTAGATCTACTTCCAGGGTTGCCGAGTGGGTGCCTGGGGTAAGACCTGATGTATAAATTCTTAAGTTGAACGTGTATATCTCAAATCTTTTCTGCTGTTACCAGCCTGTGGCTCATTACACGCTATATTTGCAAAGTAGGAGAAATGGTAATTTTTTTGTCTTTGTTGCTTCAGTGTGACAGAGATAAAGATGGAGAAGGTGTTATCCAGCCTGATGAAAGATGATCGCTTCAAGTTGCACAGACCAGGAAGCAAGGTGAGTTACTCTGCTGATTTGGAATTGCTCCAATTTTCATTTACCAGGTAAACATCAAAAGTATTGCTCCCCTAGCTTCTCTTTATAATGCAAGGGTTGGTATATCCGTGATGTCAGGCAGTGCACGTAACTATAGAACTGCCTTATATCACAACTGTCCAATCTTTAAACTCTTCTCCTCACAATGCAGTCGCTTCTATCTCTTTAACAAATATTTTTCTAACAGGCAGCAAAGGCTTCTGGCTGCAAAAGCTTTGGGTTTTTTCCCCCCAGAATGTTCCTGTTCTTCTTGGCTTTTCTGCACTAAAATATTGTTGGAGATCACAAATGACACACCACTTCTCTGAAGAAATAAGAAAAATGTATTTGGTGATAGGTTACATGGGGAAGGGGTGGGGGGGGTGTTGTCTGTATTTACTTGGAGCCTAAAACAAAGCCCAGGGGGGTTGACAGGCATCTTTTCATTGACTTCAGCAAGCTTTGGGTCTGCCTTCAAGTTGCTAATTCACAGAGTTCAGTCATTTGCAATTGATGTCTCGGGCATTTCTGCATTCTGGCAAATTAAATCCTTCAAGAACTCTCATTTTGAATGGAAGTCAAGAATGTGTCAGGCATGATGCAGCATGCTCTTTTTTTTTCTTTCCCTCTTGTTTCTGTTTTGCCTGCTCGTTCTTTCTGTTTTACCATGTATGAGCTGCCTTGTTTCCTGCAGATGACTGTTACGAGCTGTGGTGTTCTTGGTAAACAGGCTTTTGAAAGGTGTTCAGTTTTCCTACACGGCCGATGTTTCACAGAAAGCTGGATCTGTGGCTCGTCTGAGATACAGCTCTATTAAAGCTCTTTCCCACCACTGCACAGATTTTCACTGGAACCAGCCTGTAATGCCTGTATTTTAAAGGTCTGGAACATGCCGAGGATACGACCTCTCAACTTGTTCAGCAAATCCGTGGAAGTTTAGTTCTGTTTTGTTAATGCAGAAATTATTTCAAGGAGTTCTTCTGTGTATCAATACTTTCCTTTCCTCCCGACTGTGTTTAATAGGCAGGTAACTTTGGCTTTCCTTTGGAGAGTTTTTCCCCAATTTTCCACAATCTCTGCATTTATGCAGAGATTACACTTTAAATTTGGTGCTGCCAGGGGACAGAACATTTTCTGTTCTGGGCTTGAGGGCAAATGTTATTTCATGTAAAGTGGGCAAAAAAGAAAGGTTGGTTTTTGTTTTTTTTTTTCCTAGGAAATTACGATTTGGCTTTTGAAAAGTGGCAGGAGAAAATTCCTGCTAATTGCTGGTGAATGTCAGAGCCTGGTACTTGCAGAGTTTGAGAATTGTTGATCCATTTGGAAAATTCTCACCTAAACATCTTGGTGCCTTTGTACCCTTGCCTTTGGAACAGCAATAAAAAGCAAACAATTCTGTTTGCTGGCGGGACTGATCGAATTGGTCTTTCTACCATGCTTTCAAACTGTAAAATACCCTACACATCTAAGCACAGAATATTCTAAATACTTGTATTTGGTGGCTTTCTCCCTTTCCTTAAAAGAAACCCCCCCAAAGAAACCCAAACCAAACAGTGTTTGAAAGTAGCTATTACTCTGGTTGTCACTCAGCGGTGCTGCCTGGGCATGTCCTGTATGGGTACAGGTACAGAGGGGAGCTGGTTCCCTTCACTGACAGTCAAAGGTGGGATTGAATTCTTCTCTTCCCTCTGCCGTCAGAGTGGCTTCACTGGAGCTGAGGTCTATCCATTCTGGCTGTAGGATGGTCTGAATCTGCTGCAGGAACTTAGAAATACAGAATAACCTATTTTTGTGTGACTCAGAATCTGAAAGGATTGAGACTGAGAAATAGAGTTTGTCCTTATGGAAAAAAAAATTTGATATCATTTAATTGGGATGAAATGACAGTAATTTTGGCAATATCAAATGGGCTTCCTCAGGAATTATTTCAAAATGCAATGAAGGATTCATTCTGTGTGTTAGCTTTGTATTTTCTTGTCATCAAGAGGCTCCGCAAGCGGTCTGCAGCGCTTGCTCAGGAGCTGCGGGGGCATGTTTCCAACTTTAAGGGGGTTCATCTCTATGAAGTTCTACAAGTTTATGGTAGACAGTACAAGAAGCTGGAAACGCAGTGGGATGTTGCATAGGACAGCGAGTGATTGAGGACTTTTTCTGAGGAGCTGAACCCGATCCGTTTGTGATGTTGCCATCCGAGAGCGCGTCGGGTTTGCTTATCAGCTATCCATGCATCGAGTCATGTATATATTATAGTCCTGCACACAGGAACCTCATTATGATGCTCTTCGGTTCTCATTGCCTCCACTGAAGTCCATTATAAGTACTACATTGGAACATGTATTTTTTTGGGCTTCTGTGTGCAGCCAGGGAGCAAGCTGAAGTGCCTGTAAAATGTATATTTTATATTTAGGTATATAAAATATATATGTGGCTATGTCTGGGTGTGTGAATGTTCACCTGCCTACAAAGAGAATAAATTTGATCTTTCAACTTTTATGGAGGGGGGCAGAGGGACTTGGTGAGTTCTAGAGAAGGTGTGTGGAGGTTAGTAAAAAGTTGTTATTAAAACAAAATCCTTCATTTTGTTTTGAAGTCTGATGGAAGCAGGAGATGTTACAGCCTGGATTTTTGGTGCTCTTTTTTTTTCCCCCAGCCTTTTTTTTTTTTTTTTTTTTTTTTTTTAACTGTTTTAAGGAAGAATTTCTCTATCTCAGTCCAGTTTTATTGTGTCTCAATTTCTTCTCCCATTAACATATTCTTTTAATGAACTCCGAAGCTTTCAGTGCAGACACCAAGCTCTCAGACCTAAAAGCTCAAGTGTTTACATTCAGAAGTTTCCTTTTTCTGAAAGAAAGAAGTATCTTTTCCTGGTGTGGTTCATGGTTGGGGGAGCCAAACTGATGTCTTGAACTGGTTAAATAACATTACACCCAGGCCCACTTCTTCTTTTAGCTTGTAGATACTGTTACTGATCACAGTCCTTATTCCAGAGGTTCAAGATCTGCCAGAATAGGCTTTTACTCCAAGCAAACACAAGGTAGAAAGAGTTCTCCCATCCCACTATTTCTCCATAATGACAATAACGCTTCTTATTTAAGAGACAACACAGTCACCTAGATGGAGAGTAGGTCAACCAAACCCCTGGAGTAAGCTTTTATTTTTGGGTCCTAGAAAAATGTGTAAGTTCTGAAATGAATTGTCCTGCTCAGCTGAACCAGGATACGAGCAGGGTTAAAGCTTGCCTGTGTGAGTAAAGCGTACGGGATGACTTCCAGTGCACTCCCAGCAGCACGGTTGTGTTTGATCTGCCCAGGCACTCGCGTGGTGTGCAGGGTTTATCCTCACAGTTTGGCTTTGAGTCAGTTTTAAACTTAGAAGTTTTTATTATTCTTATTGTGTGTATATATATATTTAATTTTTTAATTTTTTAATTTTTTTTTTTAGATGAACCTCCCTGGAAGGCAGGAATCAAACATGGATTTTTTTTATTTTTTTTTAATTTTATTTTTTTCATGCCCATTAGGGGGCAGTTTTAAAATGAGACCTGTCTCAAGGGGCTGAAGGGGATAAAAGACAAGGTGGGGATGGGAGGAGGGGAGAAGCCGTTTTCTGAGTACATTCTGTTTCCTACCATTTGCTTTTTTTCATTTTATTTTTCTTGGGCTGACCTCACTCTTTGGAAATTATGCACCTAGTTTTTTATCCCTCATTTTTGTCTTACTTTTTTTTTTTTTTTTTTTTTTCCCCCTCAGCACCAGGAAGAAGAGATGCCTCATTTTGAAACCTAAAGGGGGGAATAAGAAAAGTCCTTTGTAATATATTGCCATATTATCACTAAATCCCCTGACAGTTGTGACACAGAAGCAAGTCACCTGTCACTTAAGCTTGAGGTCTCTTTAATTTTCTCCTGGAATTCGCACCAGGCTGTCTTTAATTTGAGGCCTTTATTGGAATTCTGAAACCTTTCTGCCTCCCCAGTGCTCAGATCTATTCTGAGTGCTGTTACAGAATGTATACAATAACCAACAGAGGGATTCAGAGGGGGCTGAAGCACTGTTTATTTAACACTCTGGAGGGATTTTCGTGCTTATTCGGTCCTGGCTACCCAGCTTTCAATATCGCTTTGACAACCGTTATGCCCTTCTCATTAATTTTAAACAGTTAAAACACAGGAAAAAGAGAAAAAGTTTTCATTATTAAAGTGCTTTACTTTTTAATAACAGAGGATTCTGTCCGCCAGGGGAAAGGGCAAGGCTCACTAATTTCACATTCATATTAAAAAACGCTGGGAAGGTGACACTTTGTGCTGCCAGGAGGCTTAACAAAAGAAAAGTGATGGGGGCTCGGAGAAGCAGGCGGGGCGAGAAAGTTTTATGTTTCACGTCAATGGAAACTTGTTAGTCACAGCCGTGAGCGTCCACTTCGGGGAGGCAGCACCACTTGTAGTTTATTAAGCCTTTACAGAGGCCCCTCAACTGGAGACTGTCTCAGCTGATTTAGTAGACACGGGTTAAGTCAAACTAAAAGGCGTCTCTGAAACGAGCTGTGTTGTGGGTCTTTCTCTAGTGGATTGGGAGACAGAGAGCAGGGAGCTGAGATACTCTTCATGTACCCTTAAAATACCCACCGTTGTCTTTGGAGATGCAGATGGACAGTTAGTCCAGGTAGTGAGGGAGCAGGAACTCTAGTCCCTGCCTGGGTTTGCCTCGTTGAAGAATAACCCAGTGGCTGGAAGCTCTGGGATCCAGAGTTCGGAAGAGGGCACTGTGCAGGGAATTTAGACTACATTTGATGTTTGTCTCTGGGCAGATTTGCTGTTAGGCTATCGAGTGGCAGATTTGGGTCAGCAAAATATTTTGCGTAGGGTGCCAGCAGCATTGCCTGGCTTCCAGCACCACCGAGGTTCACGGTGTGAGTGCGATGTGGTTGCCCTGGACTGGCAGCAGTGCAGAGGGAAGGAAGGGTTTGCAGCATTAGCATGCAAATCTACCGAGGAGGAACAACAGCGTTGTTGTCTTGGCACAGGCTTAGTACAGAACGGTGGGAGCTGGATGTTTGGTTTTAGTCAGCCCTGGTCCAATGAGAGGGTTGACCGCTAGCAAGTTACTGCCTTGGATCTGGCACCCTTAGACTCAGATGCTGGTTCCTGTCTGAGTAGCTTGCGAGAACTGTGGCCCTTGCTTGGGAGAGGTTCACATCCATGGGCACTTGGCTTTGTGCTTTGCTGTCAATTTTCCATCAGAAATTCTCTCGTTGTCCACGTTCCCTTTTCTGCCTGGGTACTCTGAGAGAGAGACAACCTCTTTTCTCCTCCCAGTAACAGCTTGCTCCCAGGAATGTATATTTTCCATTTCCTGAACTACATTCTACAGTCTGATCCTGAGGAAGCTCAAGTGCATGCAAAATTGCCCTTTTGCTCTGAGGACATTTCTTCTGTCATGACTTGGGTGCAGGGGGTTTGTCTTACTCTAGAGGAACCATGTGATGGCTGTTAGTTAGATGTCACTTGCTGGCAGGGAGAAACAAGTTCATTTAGTTGGCTTTGTTCACAGGTAATGAATTTCGTCCGTTCTCTGGAGCTTGGGGATGAACGTAGATCTCCTGCCCCACAAATGTCAAAAACAGGAGAGGTGTTTGGGGGACCTGCACAGGGGAATTTGCAGCATTGGTCTGAAACTGTTAGTAGAGTCTGGGTGGAGTTATTCCAAGTAACTCCAGCTGAAACAAGCTGTGGTAGCTGGCCTGTTGGATCTAGGTAGGCAGGGGGAAACAAAAAATTAGGGAAAAAGATAGGTGATAGATGTTAGAAAACACAGAATTAAAACTGATTTGCTCTCCTCACCACACAGCACTCACCGGCTGCTTTGACTTTAACATCTTTATCTTTTTTTTTTTTTTTTTTTTTTTCCTCTAGTAATATTGAGAGGATTACCTTTGTTGGCCCCTGGGTGGTTACTGTGTGATTTTACTGTTATTAAATCTATTGTAAACTGCTTCATTATTCCTGACTCAAATTCTCTCTTTCCTCTAATCCTCCCACCGCCCTTGTAGAAATCCTGTGGCACGGACCCTCAGGAGGTCCGGGAGCGGGCCACGGTCCTGCAGACAAAATTTGAAAACTATATTCACTCCAGCGAGGGGACTGTCCGGTGGGCAAAGAAAGGTCAGTGCGTTTCCTTTTGCTTTGTTCCAGAAGGGCTCATATAAGCTGATGGGTTTTTTTTCTTCTGGGGAAGAGCTTTGGGGAAAAAGGCCTGGAAGAAACATTTTGGGGCCATTGGGCTCTGCAGGGGGTTGAGATGGGCCCAGAAGGCTTTATGATGATATTAAATGTTAATTTCTTGCATTCCCATATTACGTGCAAATGAGGTTTAATCTTGGCTTTCGACGAGATCACATCCGAGGGCTCTCACCCAACTGAGGGAGCGAACAGATTATGTGTGTTATGCTGGGAAGGTCATGGGTGACCTGCTTAACCACATCCTGGGGCAATACCCATCAGGTGCTTTCCCATTACACCAGGGGATAAATTTGAAGCCTGTAAGACAGGATGCCTTGGGAGCAACTCTTAACAGGCAAGGATCTTAGGCTGGAGGTTGTTGTGTGGGATGGGAGGAAAATGAGAGAGGGGGCAACTGTTCAAAAGGCAGAAAGAACTAAAGCGGGGGTGTATTTTGTAATTGTAGTTAGGTGCAAATGTGGGATTTGATCTCCCACCTTTGCCAAGCAGGATGCACAGCGGTTCTCACTGAGCAGTACAAGAAACTCTTCCCTTCTGCTTCTCCGTTCGGAAAATCCAAAGGAGAATGGATTTTGGGCAAAGATGAAGAGAGAAGTTCAGTTCAGCATTAAAATTGTTTGGAATCATGTGAAACAAGTGATTGTTCAAAAGGTCAAAGGTGCTGGGTTTTTTCCTGAATGTTCTGCTAACTTGTTAGGTGATGACACAGCAGAAGGACTAGAGCTCATCCTGTAACGACCTGCTTACCCCACATTATTCGGCACGCTTTTAATGATGCGTGGCCGTATTGATGGGCGAGGGGTTTGACATCCTGCTGATCCACTCTCTGCTCCCACCACATCCCTCCCGACAGTCGCAGTGCTGTTTTTATCTCCTCAGGGTTTCGAAGTAACTTTTCTCCAACAGTGAAAGTCTTAGAGGCTTGCTACACAAGCCGTTTGCTTGCACCCATTTCTAGGTGTGTTGGGCTACTCACCTGGTGCAGTTACTTTTATATCTGCACTTTTAAGTCGACCATCTCAAAGCACGTGACTTAATATGGTCAAAGCCTTGATTCTGCATCAGTGAGCTTCATGTTGCTCCCCTGGGATTCCTTATAGCCCACGTGAACTTCAAACCTGAAATGGCAGTGAGAGGGAGAACAAACGCATGGTTCTGGTCACACTTGGAAGAGCTCTGTGGTTTCTCTGTACAGCAAGTGTCACTCTGGGCACACACCCCCGCCACGTACACTTGTTGCTGAGCTCAGCACTAATAACTTTTTTAGCCACGGACAAGAAGTACAGGAAAATATCTATCAGGAGAAACTGAAATGTTGTGCAGCCCATTTATCTTGTACAGGAGCACTCCACTTCTTTTTCTGACTCTATCTACATATGCAAATTTTCCACTGCTGAGTGGCTTCCATAAGCCCCCTCTTCCTCCCCTCTGCGCCAGGCATCATGAATAATTAACATGGCAGCTGGCTTTTGCTTTCATGGCAGACAATCAATTGGAAACTGTGCCAGAGATGCATTTGTTTCTCTCTCTTTTTCTCTTTTCCCCCATTTTCTGACCTAGTCAATGTTAATAAGCAGTGTTTTCACCGCAGCCCGCTTTCAAAAGGCGAGTGGCTCCCTGCCCGCTCACCCCTTCTGCCTCTCGGTCCCGTGCTCTCCAAACTCAAATCAAATGGTTCAGTGAAGGTGCTGCCCTTCAAACTTGATTGACTGATCAATGGTGAGGTGGGTGAGAGTCAGGGTACAGCTGGGCCCTGCTACCTGAAGGACAGATCTGCTGAAGCGTGGAGCCCCTTTTGGAGGGCTCTTGTCCAGAGGGCTGCGTGCTGATAGGTACTTCGTGTTGGAGCCGTGGGGACAGCTAGAGCTCAAGAGGCTCCTTCATGTCACTGGGGTTACAAATAGGGTAAGAAAACACCCCCTGCTTTTCTCTTCTGTGTATCCTCATTTTATAGCCAATAGTTGAGCATTTTGCCTCATCCCTTCAGTCCTCAGCACCCATGTGTCAAGAGGAACAGCAGAGTTCCAGGAGCCCACTGCTGTGACACGATGCTTGAATCCGTGGCGAGTTTGATGCATTCTTCCTTCCTCTTCCCACATTATCTGTACGCTAGCAAAACACCTCCCCCAGTTTATCCAGCCGTGCAGCTGCGTTCTGGGGCCAGCACTGGGAACTGGCTGCCAGCTGAGAGCACGGTGAGCAGGTTATGTCATCTGTCTCACTTTTCATATCTCACTACCCTCTTGTCCCCTGTTTAAAAAAAAAAAAAATACTAGAAACCAACCTACCTAACCTCCAGCATATGTAGCTCTCTTTTTTTTTTTTTTTATTTGACTTTCCACACTTACTGACCTTCCTATAGGAAAGTGGAGATGCATGGATGCAAAGGCCCAGTCTAAATCCATTCACACGACTCCCAAGTCTGAATCGCACCCCGGGCCAGTCTGAGTTGCTTAAGATTTGTGTTGGTGTGGCAAGAACTGTAGCAGCTCAGGCAGTTTGCTCCTGTGGCGTTAAGACGAGGCATCTTTCATGTGAATTATGGCCTGACCAGCACTGTTAGGAGTCTTTTTGCGTTGTTTTCATAAAGCTCTATTTCTTTGATCACAAAATTATAAAAGAATTTCAACTTCAGAAGAATAAAAAAAAAAAAAGGCTTTTAATATCTGGCCATTATAATTGCACATAAAAGCTGGCAAACATGCCACTGGCAACACTGAGAGTTCTAAAGATCTGATAGTAAAGATTTAAAATAGAATCTCACCCACAGAGGTCTTTATTTAAATCTCACGGGTGCTGTAATGAACGTTGGCAGCTCTCAGCTCCTCAGGTAAGACAGTTGCCTGAGCAGAGGTTCCGACCTGCTGCTGCAACAGGGCACTTTGCATTAGGGTCTTGCAGCTCTCCCTGGTTTTGCATACTCTTGAGTCAAGACTGGATCTGGCAGTTGTCTGTCAGGACTTGAGGAAGAGTCGGGGGAACCTTTGACATTTGGATTCTCCAACTCTGATCTGGGGAGTCAGTACCAGCAGCTCCTCCTACCTGGAGGACTGTGGGAGGTGAGCTCAGTCTTCATAATAAAAGGATCTTTAATATCAACCTTTTCAAACGCTGTGAGAAAAACAGTTATGTTGTCTCTGATGGGACAGATTCGGAGCGGGAGCAAGGTCCTGTCGTTCCTTTTGAAGAGTTACACCTTCTCATAGCAGCTCAGTTTGACCAATAACTTTATGGTGTGGGGGGAGAGGCAGCAGAAGAGGGTTTTCGAGAACATTTGAGCTGGTTTATAAGCCCTCAGAAGGATGGCCTTCAGATGAGACACCGAGGCAGGGTATTTGGAATTCAGCATTCTCTTTGTGGGAAAACACAGGTCTCTTGGTGCGCAGATGCCTCTAAAAGAGTAGCATTGTGAAATTGGGAAGAAGGTACAAAAAAACTCAATCTTTTCTTCTCATCGATTGGGAAAAGGAGTTCACTTTACTCAGTAAACAGAGCTTTGATGGATTCCCTGGGTCCTTCCAGGAGCTGATCTGCTAAAATGACATTTTTATTACTGTTCATAAACTCCAATCTCTGGCTGCTGCCAAGAGATTAGACATAAGCTGTGGGCAAACTTGCTGGTCCGGTGGCTCAACAGGCAAGGGCAGGAGAGGTTAGAGTTTAGAGCTTGCTGCTGTCAGGGGTTGAGAGGGAGAGAAAGATGTAGGTGGTGGTTAGAGTGAGGGCTGGGGGGATACGGGAGGTTTAACAAGCAGAGGAGCAGCAGGGGATTGAAGGGAGGAATTTTCTGAGCTGTAGAGTTTCCCTACTAAAAGTCCCTCTATTCCCCGTAGCAGAGAGGACGGCCTGGGTGTAGTTAACGTTCCAGGTATGGGGAGGAGTGGTGGTAGTGTTCATATTAGTGGATGATTGTCTTTAGAGCAATGAGCCCTGAGGGAAGGGCATTACAGGAATATAAAGATGTGAAGGGAAATTTGCACACAATTCTATTATTTTTCCCTTTTGAGAAGGTGAGCTCTGTTCTCCGTGTGATCACGAGTCAGGAAATCCATCTGGCTCTCAGATATTTATAAGGGACTAGCTAGTAACTGGTGAAAAATGCATGGACTACTGGGACTGTAATATCAGAGGAGTCTTCCTATGCCATCTTCCTGCTTCTCTTTCCCTTTCTTCATCCCTGTAGCTCTATTCCCTCTCTCCCCTTATCTGCTACCACTTGATGTCAGTGGCTCTTCTTGTGAGATGTGCTACAAACATCACCCTTTCTGGCAGAAGGGGCATCCTTGCAAGAGGCAAACCTAATGCAATTTAATGTTTCAGTTCCTAACGCTTCTCCACCACCCACCTTCTCCTTTTGGGATTGTACTAGTAGCACATACAACCTTCACAGATTTTTAACATACCAACCTTTTCTACCAGCTGCTGGCCACAAGGTGTCCCAAAGGACAAGACCAATGTCCTTTCAGCTGGAACAGCTGAATCTTTAAGTATATATATATAAAAATGCAGTAGCAAACAGAATTAACTTTTTTTTTTTTTTCCTCCCCTTCAGCACTGCAGTCTTTCCTCTGTGCCTATACCACCTATCCCAGGAGCCTCAAGCACATCTTCCACATCAAGTCTCTCCACCTGGGTCATGTGGCCAAGAGCTTTGGCCTGAGAGATGCCCCTCAGAACCTGACTGCTATTCCAACTACAGGCTCAAAGAAGAAAACCAAAGCAAGACCAAAACGGTAGGCCAACTTGATGTTCCTTCATCAAGGACCACCATGTGGTGTACTTTTCTCCTCAAGGTGGTTGTGCTTGCTTCAGGAATCATAGAAGGGTTGGGCTGGAAGGCACCTTAAAAGATCAGCTAGTCCAACCCCACTGCTCTGGGTAGGTCACATGTGATTGTTCTTGAGAGGCTGAATCACATTGAGCCGTTGGCTTAGGTTACATTGCTCTCCAAGCTGTTGTGTTGTTCCCTTTTTCTAATGGCTTTAGTGAGACTAAAATTTACGCTTATTAAACTAATTTGGTTAAACGTTTGACTGGGAATTCATTAAAAAAAAAAAAATCCCCAACAAACCCAAACCAAGCAGCTTACTTTGTAGTTTGACTTCTGATAAAGATGCTTTTTTTTGAAGGAAGCTGCTAAGCGTGGAGATGCATCTACATAGACTAGCCTGGGTTTTGCTGCAGCTTTCCCATTTTCAGAGCACTTAAAAACCACCCTCTTCTGTGAGGCTCATGAGCTGAAACAGCCTAATTTTTATTTAAATGTACTTCCCTCAAGAGCTGCATTGAAGGATGAGAAAGGGTACAGGCAGCGTTCTGGACCTCCTGGGTTGGAGTGGTTCTTTCTTGAGCAGGTCTTGGTTGCTAGAGCTCCAGCAGCAGTCCTGTTGTCATGGCCAAGCACCTCCGTAAGAGAAGCTGCCAGATATTTTTCATTCACATCCTCACATCCAGTCACATGGTCCTACAGAGAGATAGGATCCTTGGCTCAGGAGCAACTGCAGTGGCAACTCTTTGTCCTCATCCCTGCCTAGGGAAAGGCTCTCACAGATACAGCTGTGCTCATAAGTACTTGCTTTTGGTCTAAGGCATGGAATGATAAAAGCATCGAGGAAATAGCAGAGAAATGCAGGTTTTTTGCTTCTTAAATGTGAAGTTGACTGTGCTGTGTGTTATGAGCAAGGCTGTAGGAGTGCTGATTTCTCACGAGATAGTCTCTTCCTTCCTGGCTTTGACAAATACCACTGCATCAGGAGCAAAGTACATGTCTTACTGTCTTTAAAGGCCTTCTGTGGCCTCCTCTGGCCTTTTTTATCACCTTTTCTACACTAGACAGACAGTCTCGTGTAGGCTTTTTCCTGCAGTTCCACCAGCAGTCTCCTGGCTGTCGGATTTGCCGTGGGACAGATTTTATCCATCTTCTCAGAGTAGTCAGCTGCAGCTTGGGCTACTTTTTCTTCTCCCTGAGAAGGCATTAGCTTAGTACCTGAAGGAAAGAGGAGGACTGCTGTGTATTTTTTCAGTTATTCGTTATGTGATCCATTATAGTTTATTATAAAGTACAAACCCAAATCAAAAGGCAGATCTGTTGGTAGAAATGATCCTTCTACAAACCTGTGCTCTACTGCCTGTAGATTTAAGTGGTTCTGACAAAAGCATCTCTGGAAAATCATGTGGGATCTCTCCCAGGAAGTGTCAGTAGCAAGCCTGGAGTTGCAGCTCTATCCCCTTCTGAGTGTGGACAGGACTGTTCCTGCGTAAGGAATTTGAGACTCCCTGATGCTTCTGGAGGAGCAGAGCCCCGAATCCTCTTCTCTACTTGAAGTGGAGCTGAAGGTGCTCAGTACATCTGATCGTAGCTACTTTGAGTTGGTTCCCCAGGATAGATAATCCTCCCTCTTGAGATGACAGCGTTAAGGGCTGTCTTCCCTGGCACAACAGCAGGATACAAACCTCTGGCTTGCCAGTAAAATCACTGCAATAATTACAAGGAGGATTTTTTTTTTTTCTTTTATCAGTGTCAGTTGTGATTCCTTCCATGTAATTGTTGCTGCAAACTCCATTAGCAAACGTTAGCTCTGCGATTAAAGCACTAATCCATGTAATTGTTCCTGGGCTGGTGACATCTCTTGGACATGTACGTATCTTGGAGGAAAAGAAAAAATGCAAGGGAAAGGGATTTTTAAAATAAAAAGTTGGAGACTGCATTGTCCTGCTTTGAGAAGCCACCAGGGACAGGCCACTGATCTGCCTCCTGCTTCTGCTGACCCTCACCAGCAGATGGGCAACAGGATGGGAATGCCCCTGTGAGCAGGGGATTTAACGGAGCTTTATTTCAGGAAGAATAGCCTGATTAGCCGATAAAGAGCATGTAAGATGGTATGGGGTGGGCTTTGATGTCTTGCTGGCCCAGCAGGGTATCAAGCTATGACTGACAGTAGCGTGTCACAGGATTACTTGGCCTGCAACAATGCCTCTCTCTGTTCCTATGATGTTGCTACTCTGTTAGAGCTACTTTTTCCCTTGTTACAAACCTCTTTTAGACAACGTTCCTCCTCCCCGAGTCTTCATCCTATTATCGTACAGACAAGCTCAAGATACAGTAGGTAGTTTATGTGCAGGACGGGTGGGGTTGGGGGATGTGGAGGTCTTAGAACAAATGGTGTGAGAGTGATTTGAAAGCTCATTTGCACGTAGGTCATATAATTGCAGCTCAGGGAAAGTGGGCAGACTTTGAACGGGTTCGTCACGGCTCAAGCTCCAGATTTCAAATCCGGGAGCATCTGGAAAGTTAAGAACCTGCAGAAATAGCCAAAGTTGTGATGTGCAACAATTGTTTTTGCCTGTGAAACTTGTTTTCTAATCAACTTGCTCTCTGTGTGCTTAAAAAAAATAAAAACCAACCCGAACAACAGAACATACGTTAGTATTTATAGGACCGTTTAGAGGAAGTGGATATAGATTCAGATTCAGTCTCCACTTGCATCAATTCAGGGTAGTGCTGTTAACCTACAGAGGATTGCTTTTGATTTCACACTGACAAAGCAGAAAGCAGAATTTAGCCTGCCATTTAGAAGACAAATGGTTTTTAATGGTAAAATGCAAGGCTTGAAATTAAAACAGCATGATCATAGAGCAGTCCTTTTAATTCTCTTTCTCACGTGATACTGTGAGTGTTGGTTGTCGTATTACACATTGTCTCCAAACATCCGATACTTGGTTTTAATCAGTCTACTTACTAAAGCCTCATCTCTCAGCACCTGCCCAGAGAATAAAGAACAGGCGATCCAGGTTGAAAGTGGGGTAAAGGCAATCATTAAATGTTTCCTTAAGAGGACAAAGAAAACTTTTCATTTCTTTTGAAGTTTCCTTTTGTGCTCAGCGCCTCCTTCGAGAGCCTGCTTGGGGAAGGTGAGACAGGGAGACAGAGCAGCCAGGTGTGTGATGGTTCAGTGCTGAAACCTGGAAGCAGCCCTCTCCTGAATGCACATGTAAAACTTTCATGTATTTTTTAAACCCCTCTGTGCAAACCAACTGTCCCTTTAGCTGTAGTGGTGCTTCCAAAGCCCCATCTGAAGATGGAAATATAATTGCTTGTGATTTTTTTTTTTTTTTTCTTTTTTTAAAAGTTGAAATGCTGTATTTGGGTAAGAGATGAGCACACGAACCAGATACTGTGTATTAAGTTACAGTACATCAGCTTAGTAAGTGTCTGGGCTCATGCTTTTGCTGAAGGGTAGATGCAAGGAAGCTGATCCCACTTCCATTGAGGGATTAACTGTCTTTGGTTCACTGCAGAGAAGCAGCATGCCCAGGAAGTAGCTGACATGCCAGATAGACGTGTCCTTTGACTCTCTCACAATGCAGATGCCAAAGACCTACTGCAGTTCTACCAAACATCCCTGTGCTGCTCAATCTTTTGCATTTTGGATCAGTGGGGTTTTATGGGATTCTGTGGTGACTAAAGGGCTGTTTTCTCCTTCTGAACTCTGGAAGACTGGTGTATGTCCCCAAAGGGTTTCGCTGTAATAAGGAGTTGCAACTTCATTTGCCTTGTTGGTGAATTCAAGCCGTTACAAAGAAAGAGAGAAATCTTTTAAGTTTGATAGATTCTGTGGAACTCACTGCAACAGGATATCTCTGATGCCAGAAATGCTCAGAAAGATTGAATTTACATATGAGTATCAAGTATATGCATATTTTTTGCACATGGTGCAGCAACCGAGTATAAAAGCAAGGCAAAAAGCCCCTAATGCATCCTCTAAGTCCAACCCTTAACTAAAAATGAGATGAAAAAAAGGTGTCCAGGGTTCTTCTATTTGAGGGGATTGATACGTATCATTATTACACTGCTGTTGCTCTGCATATGGATATCAGCATGCCCTTAAGATTTTAGCTGCAAGATTATTGTGCTGATTCATTTCTCAGCATTTAATGGTCAGATAGAATTAGACTCCTATGGAGAAATATACCTTGGAACCCCACGTGTCCCCCTCTGTATGGGCAGGGCAGCAGTTTCCTTTGGGTGAGAGCTAATAGTCTTTACCTTCTCTCCTACCTCATATCCTTCGTTCCACTTTTGAACCCCTCGACACTAACAATTTTGGAAAGACTGATGCTTCTATTGACAGGGCTTGCGAATGAGGGCTGCAGCTGGGTCCCCCTGCACAGCAATTCTCTAATCATTGGAAGCAGTTTGCCTGCCAGTTTTTGTGTGCCATTTACAGCTCTCCTAATATCACTTCATTAGTCAAAATGCTACTTTGGAATTCTGCCCGCTGGGAATTTCACTTGGTTTGGGCAGTCTGTTCTAGAAAGCCAGACCGGAGCTCAGGTAAGAGCACGGATTCATGGCCTGGAGTGCAAGGAGATCCAGAATTGAGAGTAAGAGACATGGCTGCTGTGAAAGGAAACATCACCATTGCTCTTCATTAAGGCAGTTCAGGGACACAGATGAGTGCTGCTTACCACATCACAATGTTGTGAAGAAGTCCTGGTATAAAATTAAAAGTTTTGTAATCATAAAATCCATCTGATGGTTATCTGCACACAGCAATGCCCTTTACTCCTGTCCCATTCCACCAGGGATGCAACACAGAGCCATCTTTGAGTGAGCTACTAGGGCTTGCACATGGAGCTGGAACACCTCAGTGCTGTTTGGTATGCACCAAAAAATGATCAGCTTTCTCTATTTGAAAAGTATTCTGCCCTTTAGACTGGGAAGGAGCCGGACAGAAGAATCCCGAGAGGTTCTCAGCCTCCCCTTGCTTTCATCCTTTCTCCATAGGATGAAGACTAAGGGATGGTAGTGAAACTGTGGATTTTTTCCCTTTCTTTGTAGCTAAAAGCCAGTTGACTTCAGTAGGGGTAAGCTGGGCTTTACTGTTTAGCTTGTCACGACGTGAAGACAGCTCTGCTCTGACTGTTCTGGAACAGTGCTTGATGCTTAGTCTGACTGGGTCATAATTTTCCTTGATCTTCTCAAGCTAGCATTTGCATCAGCTGGTAGCAGAGTACCTAGGCCATCTGGTGACTTGTCGAGAGCAGTGTAGGACTGCTGATGAATTTCTTGCCCCTACTCCACAAAAAAACCCACCAACAGAAAAACCGACCCAAACGGGGTTGCGTTGGCCGCAGATGGTTCATCCAACGCTATAAGTAGAAAAAGCAGGTGTTGCAGCAGCCTTGGCCCAGAGGTAACCCAGCTCTGTTGCTGGCACGATTTCAAAGAGCTGTTGGAGATGCTGTCGGGCAGATTGATAGTGCAATCCGTGTTGAAATGTTTTCTGATAAATGGAACAGCTTACTCCTGTCTCCTCCAAAGACACACCATGAGTTCTGGGACCGTGCGTCAGAACTTTATACTCCTTCTTCCTCAGCTGGAGCAATTTGGGAGCTTTTGGTTGCTGCAGATGCTGCGAGTTGGTTAAAGGTCACTACGCTTGCTGCACTGCATTGCACCAGCGTTTCACACAGCTCAAGACAAAGGAAGAGACGGTGATGCCAACCAAGTTGAAGGAGACAGCTCTAAGAACAAGCTTACTCATCATTTAGGTAAAAAGACTAGGAGAGGCGTCTTCTGAGCCATCAAATGATATCCAAGAATCCATGCATCTATATGTACCACTGCCCTGGCATGTAGGAGTTTTTGGCTTGGAGATCAGCTTGTGTTGGAGTTCTCTAATGAAGCAGATGTGTCAATGAAACACACGTATTCGAATTGTGAAGTGAAAATCATGTCAGATACTTGGTCCTTTTCTTACTGTTGTCACTTGGTCCTTTCACACCTGACTGTTTGAGAGTCTCCACATCCAGGATCGTGATTTGCATATCATACCAAATTCAACCTGACAAAATGAGCTGGTGAAACTTGATCATTCTTATGATCTTACCAGTAATGCTTGGGAGATGAAGGGGATCTTGCATAGAAACGGAACAGATGGTCCATGCTTTTCTTCCTCTTCTCTTTGTGCCTTGGAGCTCTCCACTGGACTTCAGCTCCGTTGGACATCCTTAAAGCTTAATTCAGTGTACTTGTCATGGTTTGGGGTTTTTTTTTCTGCAGTATAGTTAGTCTCTGTTACTCTAGCATCTTGTTGCTAGTGATGGTGGAATTCGGTGAATGGTGTCTTCACCCCCCACAAAGCCATCAGTCACCCAAGGTGTGTGGAAGTCACAACACACCTTCAACACATTCATTTGTAAGCTGAGTGGGACTTCTAGAGCGGGTTAGTATCTTGTGGCAGAGCAAATGACAGAGCTGGAAACGAGAGGAGTTCAGGTTGTGCTGCATTCACTTGTTTGGGTTTGTTTTGTTGTTGGGGGTTTTGTTTGGTTTTTTTGTTGGTTGGGTTTGGTTTTTTGTATTTTTTTTCATAGTGTGGAAACAAAAAAAAATTGACTCTTTTCTGATACTCTTGAGCAAAGCAAAGAGTTGAGAGTCAGATCATTCAGATTTCCTCTGAGGTGGAGGGTTGGGCAGCACCAGCACCTCCGTGAACCACTGTGGCTCCTGACTAGGATGGGGAGTGACTCTGCAGACAGGTAGAAGGAAAAGGAAGGAGAGGAAAGAAGGATTTTATTCTCTTTCCTGCACCGGACGCTTATTCTTGTTTATTCCCAATACTCCTCTCCTGCCTTTTCATCATTCAGTGACATAATTAGCAAGATTCACAAGTTTCTCATGTTTAAAGAGTGAATAAAATCTTTCCAGTTTCTGGAGGACAGAGCTTTCTGGGGGTTTGGGTGGTTTTTTGGGGTTGGGTTGGTTGATATTTTTTCTGTTTTTCAAAGTTTGTCTCTGGCCTGGTCTTACCCAGCCTTTCAGGATATAGCAGAAGTCATCTGGGCACAGTTCCTCTGTTTCCTTATTGCCTCTCTGCTCAGGCTCTTGGTACCAGCTTGTGTGAGGTTGCAGCTTAATCACAGATGTGCACAGGCAGCTGTAACCCTGGGTCTTTTATTCCTTCCTCTGTCTCCAGGAGGAGAGAAGAGCTTTCTCAGACCATGCCAAGCAATTACCAAGCTCTCTGCCTTCCCTTCCTCAGTGTGCAAAGCACCCTTCTCTCCCTCTGATAATGAGGTCATTAGATTTCTGAGTGATAAGGGCTTTGTCCTGTACCTGGAACATAAAGCCCGAAGCAGTGGCTGGGTCTAGGGTTAAGCCTTGCAAATGAAGGGTGGTGTGTCCTCCACTTGAAGTTAGAAGGTGGTGCTGACTCTTTCAGGGGAGTCCTGATACCCCGTATGTAGCGTAACAGAGTCATAGTCCAGTGGTGCTTCTTCCTGGCATCCAGTATGTGACTGCACTCGACACCCACCAGTGTGCTGGGCAGTAGCATAGAGAAGTCAAACAGCTTGTGTGCAGGGACAGCTTCTTCCTAACTCGTGTGGTAAAGCTGTTTCATTTCCTGAGTTATGACTTCTCTATGCCTGTCTCATTTTCCCCCCTTGACTAATAAAAGCGGTTGTCTTCTCCTCCATTTGAACATTGCTTTCTCCCTTAAGCCCTGCTGAAATCTTGGCACTGTAGCACATTGGGATGGGTCGGGCATTAGGAAATCTTTTTTCCCCTGCAAGTTCCCCTGAGCTGCATCCTTGTGTAGTTCTCCACCTAAAGACTGACTGTTGTGTTTGGAGGGAGGGGGTTTCTCTGCCCTTTACCTACATGATGAGTTCTCATTAGGGCTCAACATACGGTGATATCTAGACACGAGATCACAGACAGAGATGCTGACAATCCATGTGTTTATCCAGTGATGGGAACAGGGGTTTTGTCTGTGTTGCAAATGCATCTTACATTTACAACCTTTCTAGGAAGCTTTTTGCCACGGTATCCAGTATCCCCACACAGCTCTCTTTAAATTAACACCACACCAGCCTTCGGCAGCAGGCAAGATGCAGCCATCCCAGGTTATGAGGTGGGAGAATAGACACGAAGGCCAAAGAGATTAAATACCTTGCGCAAGGATGCTCGGAGGGCGCGTATCAAGGTCTCGCTCTGTTCTCTTGGGCTTTATCTCATAACCACAGGGCACCTTTCCTTGCCAGTGTTATCTTGGCTGCTCCAGCAAAGCCCCAGATATTTTCACCAGCTGAGCAGAGAGGGAAAATTGCTGGTTTACAACAGGAATCAGAATCTGGCCAGGGATCCTGACCTGCTGTGCTTTTCCTGGTGTGCTGTCCCTGCAGACTAGTGCTGTTGCCTGTGGCTCTTCCATCTCGTGGTTAAACAGAGCCTTGACAGCTGCTGTTCTCCTCTCGGTGCTCAGTGCAGGTTCCACAGCACAGCTCCATTGATTTTTATTTTTTTAATTTTTTTTTTGTGGCCCTGGTTAGAGGGAGAAACCTCCCTTTTCCCTGCATCCCAGTCTTTCAGTGTACAGCTGATCACCACAGCAGGGGGTATTGATTTACAAATTGGGCAATGATTTCACCTGATTGATAATAAAGTGTTGGACAACCTCCCTGCTGAGCTGAAACTCAGCCCGGCAGCTACTGGTGGATTACTTGTCCTTTTGCAGCAGAGAGTTCCCTGTTGTTAAGTAAACTGATCTGTTGCTTGGTAACCCTCGAATTACTGTAGTAAATGCTCAGAGACACAATGAAAGTGTCAAAGAGAAACTTTATCAAGTGATGGAGGGGGCTGAGCAGAGGATACAGCTGCACCACAAAGTTTTTTGCAGCAGAGCTGGGCTGGTGGAGGGCCCACCTTGGCCTGGTGCTGGGTGAGCAGCCCCAAGCTTCCCTCTGTGCTGCTGGGGCTTGTGCCTTCAGGAAGGCGGTTCGACAAGGCACGTCTGCTGCAGAGGTACAGCTTTCCCACCAGCACTTGGCTTCATTAGCTCTACGGTCACTTTTGAGCTGATTCTGTCTTTCTGCCTTAAGTTTCTGGGGGTTCAATGCAGGTGATGGCTGTGTGGCTTATGTCTCCGGTGTGTCCTGTCTGCTGTGTCCCGTCTGCTGCTGCTCTTCTGCCAACGTGGCGCTTGAATGTTTAGTTAGTGTGAGAATGGAGGCTGCACTGAAGGTAGCAGAGTCTTCTCATTTGTATATTCCAGGCTTTCTCTTCTAGGGAAAACTGTCTTTCAGTGGTAATCATCACACCACCCTTCTTAGCATTCTGATCCATCCTTCCAGACACTCCAGCTAGGAAACCTCCACAGGAAAACAAGCTGTGGAAAAGGGGGTAGGAAAATACCCCAGACAGGCAAGAGTTTGCTTCCCTTGCCTCCTTTGTGTGACTGGCCTAAGGAATGGATTGATCTGTTCCTGCAGCCAGAAAATGCATCCTTCTCTTGTGATCCCCGACGTGGTCTGGGCACCTGGAGGAGCTATGGGAGGCAGTGCTGTAAGACATCACCATTTAGGACTGTCGAGCTCCACGTGTTGTTGTAAATACACACGGGCATGGATGTGAGTCTTCTGTTCAATTCCCTCCTGTTTAGAGGGGCAGATGGATTCTGTTCATTTCTCTGGAAGTTACTTAGATCTGTTACTGGTCCTTATTATAAAGGGTAGAGTGGAATGTGCAGACACTGGTCGCTGTGGATAGCCTGTGGTGCCCGGGACCACAGCAGGGAACGACTGGTCCTGCACTGAAGATACTTTGGTTTAAGTAAGTGAGGGTGTTAGGAGCAACGAGGATGAGATTTGCCCAAGGTTATAGGACAGTGGCAGAACTTGTGGAAAAATGCTGAGTGGGTTTTTATATTTATAGCTGGCAGTTCAGGGCTACAGGGAGATCCATGGTGGAATTCAGTGGCTGGGCAGAATGCAGCTACCTTGCAAAAGCTGGTCTCTGGAGAGGGAGGCTGAAAGGTGCGTGTGATGTCTGCAGGACGCTGCAAGAAAAGAATCTGTTGGGTTTAGACTCCTGACACTTCATGGGGTTTTTTTCCTCTGTTTGTTTGGGGTTTTTTTTTTTTAGTGATTTCAAGCTCTGGATTTAAGCTGTTTATAAAATGTTTCCACTGTTCAATGTCTTAAGGCTGTTAGGGTTGGGGGTTTTTTTTCATTATGATTATAATTTTCAAAGTGCTGTGTCACCTAATTCATCAGCCTTCAGCACACAACCTTCCCTCCTTTTCCCCGCCACCCCTGCAAGAGCATTTGTACAGAACAAAGGCTTGCTTTTAAAAACGGCATGATATTTTGCCACCTTTGTGAAAACCTGTCACAACAATATCTAATTTTGCATGAGACAGAATTTCAAATCAAGCCTCAAGAAAAGGAAGCTCTTCTTCTGCTAATGCGCAAATGTCACTTTCCACGGCTGTAAAATAAGTAACCCACCTAGGAGTGTTTCAGAGAAGGAAATCTTAATTCCTCTCCTCTTCCCTCTGCCCAGGTCCGACCTCCTCAAGAAGACCCACGGCAAACATCGCCTTGCTGAGATCTTGCGATCTGAATATTCCAGCGGGATGGACACTGGTGTATCCAAGGTCAAGAAGAAGAGAAAACAGAGAAAACCTGGCAACCAGCAGATTCCAACATAAGCCAGGACTTTCCAGTCATTGGCTGCAAAACCTGCTTGAGTACCTCAGCCGGGGGTCAGGGTGACCTGCCAAATCAACCGAGGAGTGGTTCAATTTATCAGGCAAATATGGGAGGGATCTTGGGGATCTCGGCCTCCTCCCCCTCCTTCCATAGGTCAAAATGGAATCGAATCCAGGCGTGTCCTGTTGCACTGCTGCAATTTAATGTTGCTTCCTGAGGATGCACTCTGTTTCTAAGGTGTTTGTGTTTTTTTTCAAGAGAAATAAAAAAGGTTAAATGTAGTTTTCAGAGAAATGTGATGGCTGTGTTGTAACGTGGGAGTGAGACAAGTGTACTCAGACAGGAGGTGCTGTCCAGTTTAAAAGACCTGTGGAAACACTCCACAATCTCTTTCCTTGCTTAATTTTAACCAGATAAACAGCCAGGGCAGAGGAGCTGTTCCAGGAGCACGTTTAAGTGGAGGGGGGAGGCTGCTCTTTATCATTATACTGGGGGCACTTCTGCTCCCCTCTCAGGTAACGTTGCCACCTTGTTGCCACCTTCTCTCCCATCCTTTGTGCGCTAGGGCAGGGTCTGTCCGTGGACACCGATCATTACTCAGATATTGCCACCTGGAAGGAATCTCCTCCATTTTAGCACGAGTGGCAAGATTGTGGAGAGCTCTTCACTGTCATGACACATGGTCCCTTTGGGGCAGAGCTCATGGGCACAAAACTTCATGTCAAAACTCCCGAGTTGGGGAACAAACGTTGTCAGTGTGGGAAGGAGCCAGCGTGGAATCCAGCAGTCTCCAAACTTCTCCTTGCCTGCAGCGTATTGTCATACCTAATTATGGAACGCAGAGTAGGTATGAAATGTCTCACCTCTCTGAACATTAAAGCCTTTGCAGGCTCTTGCTAACACTTGCCAGCAGTAACCCCGGCTTTCAAGGTTCTCTCTGCTTTTCCCATTTGCCCTTTTTCTTCTTGCTTATCAGAGAATTGGGACTGCTGAGAAAAGGGTGCAGTGCTGCCCCAAACGTGCCGAGGCCATTGCCCAGCGCGTGAAATGGAAGCTGAGCTCTCCTGAAGGCCGTGACAAAACTCCCCGTTGAGTTGGTGAGGTGGGGGGCTGCCTGGGGAGTGCGGGTGCTCCCAGGGGCCTGCAGGAGACTTAGAAACTCCCCCAGGACTTACAGGTGAGCACCTGCCTCCTCACTGTGCTGCTTCCAGCACCTCCTGTAGCATGAGCACCAAGCAGGACACCCTTGGAGCCAGCACAAAATGCTGGCAAAACAACTTTCTGCTGTCTCTGTCTGTCTGTCTGTCTGTCTTCCTCAAGGAAAGGTGAGGAAAAGCAGCTCACCCGCAACCGAAGCTGGGCATGTTGCTTAACAGAGGACTAGAAAGTGCTCAAATCCAGTGGCAATTTCAGGTGCCAGAAGGGAAAAGTATTGAAAAAGGAGTATAACCAGATGAAAATGATACCTACTTGGTGAATACAGAATCAAGGGCACCTACTTTGCCTGTGGTGAGTCATACTAAGGACTGTAGGAGGGAAGCAATCAGCCCAAAGTATTTAATTTCTGAAGTGAATATAACTTTTGAGAACCAAAATTTCTCTTCTTTTTCCCCACACCAATTTTAGTGCAATACTTTTTTTTTTAACACTTCAGAAAGATGTTAAAAAAGGCTCCAGTATAAAATTAAGCCTTTTTTTTTTCAGAGAGAATGGAGTTAACAACACTTATTAGATTAAGATAAAATAACAACAAAGCCCACCTCATTTTGTTAGGAGTACTGTTCAGAAGAGCAATTGGGTTTAAGGCAAATGTCAATTTAAACAGAAAAGAAACCCCTGAGGACGAAAATGACTCAGGGAGAGTGATGCAGACAGTGTAAGTTTGGGCAGAACTGATCTTGTGCATGAGGGGAAAATATAAGACCTTCTCCTGGGTGACTGTCACGTATGAATTGATAGGGACTATTGGCAAACTCCTAAGAGTAGAAATAAAGGACAACAGCGCTTTGGTGAGAGAGGTCAGGACACCTCCTTGCTGTCTGTATTAACCGGGCATGTAACGGTCCAAACGGTTATGACGAATAATGTGATTAAAAAAATAAAATAGAATGCCTTTTTCTTTCAGCTTCACCATCTTTTAGCAGATAGTGCTGGGTTACTTGTGTGATTAGAGAAAGGAAGAGGAGATTGTTAAACGAAATGCACCAGCACCTGAAGCTGAGACGAATTTGCTCTTAAACTTGAAGGCCCATGTGCAAAACGTGTTTGAACTGTAGCTGGGTCAGCAGGAACTATCTACGTTTCAGCAGCTCGAGATTGGCTCTGAGCTGGCTTCATCCTCGTGCATCACTCAATTCAGGAAGAACCTGGTAGGTTTGGAGTTAATTGGCACTCAGCTCAAAGCACCTCTTCATCAGGGCAGGGCAAGGTGTGGCACTGGCTGTGGAGCGAGGGTGGCTGAGCTGCAGAGCAGGAACTGGGTGTTTTGGGTGCAGAGGCTCCTGGATCCCCTGAGCACCTGGATGCTGGAGGGGCTGCTGGGGCTCCTGAATGTCTTCTCTTGCTCTGAGGTATGTGGTGGGTGTTGTGGGGTCTCAGCTGGGTAGGAGCTGCCTATGCAGCTCATCCGGGCAGGGATATGGGAGCTTGGCAGTGTTTGGTGGAGCTGCAGCTTTGTTTGACTGCGCTGGTGTTGGCTTTGGTCAGGTTTACTTAAGAAAGCAGAGAGTCTTCATTCTGGTGAATGGTAGGGGCCTTGCTGCCATGCAGCTTGAAGTTTCTATGTTTGGTGCGGAAATAATGGCACTGTGGAGCTTTTATATAAAGCTGCTTGTGCCTCAGACCTGCACTCAGTTTGGGTTTGCCTTCCTCGCTGCTCCGCTCCCCGCTCTCACGCCTGGAGTTCTGCCTTTCCCAGGAGATGCCCTTGTGCCTTTTCTCTGCCGGCTCCATGTCCTTCGCCAGTAACCGGAGCCCACATTCTCCTCCCCTCCTCTGCAGCTGGAACATCTTGAGTTTACACTTCCAGGCTTTGGGGCAGGAAAGAGCAAGGAGGTCACCATGGGACAAAGGTTACAGCCAAACACCCACTTTCAGTGTCTGAGTCAAACACAAGACCTCTTGGCACTGGTAGCCCACCACTGAAAAGCACCCACAGCTAAGCAGGATAGAAAGCAACAGAACTTCTCTGTTTATAATAACTTATTCTCTCCCTAAGCCTGGGGAGAGGGCAGAAGAAGCACCAACTGTTCTGGGCTTTCTGTTCTGGCATAGTTTTTCCTGGTGTTCAGATGAAACCATAAACTATCTCCTCTGGAAACAATTCTGCTGACTTCATTGAATCTGTGTGTGGGGGCATGTTCAGTGGAGCAGCTCTTGTTCTTTGATCCCAGGTTGGTGGTTCTGGTTAAAGCTGTGTTGGGAGGGCAGGAAGATGGCCCTCAGCTGGGTAACAGCCTAGAAGGGGTTTGTGAGCCAGGATTGTGTTTGGTCCTGGCAAACCTGCTGCCCTCACTGGTTTGTGTCTTGGATCCAGAGCCTGGAGCTGACAGAAACCAACCACCAGCAGCCTGTCTGTTGGAGTCTCTGTACCCCGGGAGAAACTGGTGGAACGGAACTGGTGCAATAGAATCATAGAATGGTTTGGGTTGGAAGGGACCTTAAAAATCATCTAGTTGCAACCCTCCTGTCATGACAGGGCCACCTCCCGCTAGACAAGGTTGCTCAAAGCCCTGTCCAGCCTGGCTTTGAACACTTCTGTTGTGTTCCAATACACCAAAGGATTCCTTAATGGGACTGATGCTCCTCTGGGCCATTTTTACTACCTCATCTAATTTCAACCCAGCCCCACCTTGTCGCACCCCTGAGGACCTGTCAGATTTGTGCCTGCCTGGCACCAGCCTCATAGAAATGAGCAAAATTTCTAGTCCGGTCCAGGGCTACTGTAGGTGCAGGACCAGTAGCGCTGGTTCCACTGCTGGGCAGCAGGGTCCCCTCTCAGTCCCTGCACAGAAGCTTGGAGGTGAGGCTGGTCCTTCAGCAGCTTTTGAGACAACGGAGATCCTCCAGCACAAGGTGCTGTTCATGTGGCAAATATGGTGCTCTCTGATGAGAGCCTGCAGCCTGTGGTGTCTTCCCTAAACCGGTTTATTTTGAAGCTTGCCTTGTTTGACTCTGCCATGAGATCTCCCTGGAGGAGATGGCTCCAGCCCTCGCTTCCCTTCTGCTCTCTTTCTTTCCCAGACAGACCCAGCACAGCCATTCCCCTGTCCCAGAGCAGAGGTTTCCTCAGGGCTCTGTCCTGCTCCCTCCTACCATCTTCGTAACACAAACCGGACCCTGTCACTGCATTACGGTGCTGGCTCAGACCTGCTGTTACAGGGGAGTTTCCAGCTTTTTCCAGATGTGAAATACCAAATTTAAATATTGCAATTACAAACGTGTAACGAAGCCTTGTACTTCATTAATGTAAGAGGAGGAATCTGCTGCGGCTACAAGGACAATTAAATATTAGAGAATGTCTTTGATTCACATTCCTGCTGTGTAAATGGGAGGAAGGTTGCTGTATGCTCCTTGCCTCGGCGCTCACAAAATGAAAAGCACACCCACTGCAAGTTGTCCTTTGATAGATTTTTAATATGATTTTAAAGAGTTTTGTTTGGCCTCATTCTTATTCAATGAGATTAATTTAAAGCACTTATCCCCTGGGTTTAAGTCAATCCATGTAGGATTTGGGACGGGGGTTTGTTGCCCGGGGAGGGGGGTTGTTTGCAGGCCT
>JAAGNO010004211.1:0-40337 GCA_033439905.1 Ceryle rudis | reverse complement strand
CCCCATCCCTGGAGCCATTCAAGGTGGGGCTTGACAGAGCTCTGAGCACCCTGCTCTAGTTGAGGCTGTCCCTGCTCAGTGCAGGGGGGTTGGACCAGATGGCCTCTGGAGGTCCCTTCCAACGCAGACATTTCTATGTTTCTTTTGAAACATTTACAAAATTTTCAAAATTTGCAGTGTGATGGAATGAAACCCCTTTTTTTTCCTGTTTTATTGGTTGTTATTGCAGAAGAATGTCTGCTATAAACCACATTTTTTCTGGGAGTACCCATGCTTGTTGGATACCTAAGCTTTGATCTATAAATGCAATTCATTCAATCTGTGACTTTTCAAGGGGTTTTGTTTAGTTTTGCTCTTTCTGGGACAACCTGAGATGTAGGCTCTTAACCTGTCCTATGTATTATGTAACTAAACCACAATAGTTACATGCATGTAGACTTCATAGTACGTGTAGACTTCATAGTATATGCATGGTATGGCTGATCTGGTATCAAAAAAGGGTCACAACATTAAAATCATCTTGCATTAAAATATTCTGCCCAACAGAATGCTGGGAATAAAAAAAGTAAGGCTGTATGTTAACTGTAGCTTGAAAAAAAGAAGATGATGATAAAGGAAATACTTGGTCAGAGCTTGATCTTTAAATACTCTCTTCTTTACAAATGCAGTTGATCAGCTAAAACCAGTTGCAGAAAAATGAGAAATGCAGCCTCTGATCTTAAAATCAGCTTGGATGTGTATGTGGGATAGTGATTGTTGGATAAACACTTCTATTTTTCACTTTTTTTAGTTTAATATCAAACCCTGAACAGTATTACACACTAATCAATATGCTTCTACTTATGTGTTCAAAATAAAGCCCTGGTGAAAATGCTATCTTGAAATCAAATGCTGAGTATCGAGTGCTAATGAAATGGTAGCGGGTTTTTCAGCATCACTATTTCTCATTTGTAGACGGCTGCTGCACTGATTTTAGTTAACAACCTCCCTGTCAGCTGGAAGTGCCTCCTTACTGGTCCAAGTTGGGTTTTTGGGGGGGATTAGTTTTGCTTTTAACTAGTTCCAACATGCCTTTGAAAGTTTGGAGTTTGAAAACAATTCTTTTCTGTCTGGACTGCTCTTTTTCCTTCTGTTCTGAAAATTCATTAACCCCTATTAAAGAAAATGTTTTGGAAATGTTAGTGACTTTTAATTGTTTGCTAAACTACTGATTTTTATTACAAAAGATCACTTATACCTGTTTCTTTTCATGCCTTCCTGGGAAAAAAACCAAAAAAACAGAAACAAGCTGAATGAATCTTCTAAAATTAATCATTAGAATCTCTTGATGCTAAGGGAACTGAAATTTTTAAAAGGGAAAGAAAATGATGGGTTAGGTCAAAAAACCCCCAGATAACTTTCTTGGGTTTATTTTAAGTTTTGTTGACTAAGTTTAAGCTCTGTTTCCATCCTTGTACTTGATTTGCACATGATGTTTGCTTGCTGTAGGTCAGAACTGCTCTCAGAGCACAAATCTGCTGAGGCTGTCCTGGAATTTGAAGACTGTGTAAAGACAGACATTAAATTAAAGGTTTCAGCAGGTATTTCATAGGCTGATTAAAGACAGCTAGATGTGCAAATGAGACCAACAGTGTCTTTTGTCTAAAAGGCAAATAGCTAAAATACCTAAAGGATTAAGACATTTTAAATAAGTTATTCTGAGCTGCACAGATAAATATCTAAGAAAAGAAGAAAGCAAAATGTCCAAGTTATTCTTTTCAACTAGAATAACTTCTGGCTATTGCACATGATCTCCACAAGTGTGGTTCCCCAAATGGGAATCTTTGTTAACTGGAATTTCTGAAGATGGGAAGTGACTGGGCAGTGGTCTGTTGCTTCGGCACCAGTGTTTCCATTAGCATGACTGAAAAAAACTTAATTAAAATTACAGTTTTCTTTCTTAGCAATCTTTTTTCTAATAAAAATTTGGTAAATGTGCCTGTGTTGTAATGTTTCACACCTAGGCTGTATTTGCTTTACCAGTGGAAAGTCCCTCAGCTCTGATAAGCAGAGACATTGCAAGACTAGCAATTTGTACTTCTATCAAATAGCCAGCATTTGGCTTTCCTTGTTTCTTAATGTTGATTGTAATATGTATATTTACATATGCTAATGGAGAAACAGAATAGTTAATTACGATTTTAAGAATGGTCCCTTGGAGATAGTTGTAAGCAGTGACACTTGGGAGAATCTGGAGTCCTCTGGACTGGTTTTGAGAGCGTGTAGGGAGGAGGAGCAGGAAGGGAGGAGGGTTTGCTGCACTTTACTGCAGTCCCCCCACTGCCCAGCCCAGTGGCTCACTCAAAATTGCCTTTGAGAGTAGTAAACAGCCAGCAGTCAGCACTAAAGAGACAGCAGGCTTCGTGGAATATTTTTACGGGAGAAAATAAAGTAGGAGAAACCAGAGGCTTGCCTAAAATCCATGGTCATCTTTAAGTCATGAAGTTGCTAAAGGCCCGCCGTAGTGCTTGTGCTGTTAGTAAGACTTGGAATTAGGGCAGGATAGAGTTGTTTTTATTAAAGGTCTTTGAAAGAATTGGTAGGTCAATACTGATACCTTGACTAATTTAACTCTAGGTATTCTTTTTCTTAATTCAATCTATATTTTTCCTGCAGTTTTAATTGGGTATAATGACACAAATCCTTCATGGCCATAAATTGTCATAGCACCACTGATTCTTTCTCTCCTCCTCTCCATCCCCAAAGTATTGGTATCCACATACAGCAGCACTGCTCTGGTTTGTAAGTGATATACTGCTGAACAGCTCCTAGAGGAGGCTGTGCTTCAGGGAAGGATGAAGGCTACGTGTACATGCTGGATGTGTATCATTAGAAAAATAATCAGGATATTAACTTTGCTACCTAATTATAGTTCATTTTTAAGCTGCTGTTGAGTTTTCATTCTTCATCAGAGGAGAATGGAGTCAACAGAGTAGGTTTTTGGTCCCGCTTGGGTTCAGCATTTAGGCCAGTTATGTTTAATGCAACTCTTGGGCAGGGAGACAGCTTGAGAGCTGCCCAGTGCCTCAGGCTACCAGCTGCTCACCTCATAGACCTGGGAGCACAGTGGAAAGAAAGCTGAGACACCAAATCAGCTGGCTTCAATGTTTTTACCAACTGGAAGAAACCTGCCTGTTGGCTTGAAGTGTCACCTGGTGTCCTAGACGTACAGCAACTGTTTGCTCAGGGATAGTGCTGTCAGTACTGACTGTCCAGTTCCTTTGCATGGAGTCAGTGTGAGTGAAGTTTCAATCCACATCTTTTTCTTCTGTTGGGCAACGCTTGAAGGCTGCGGAGCTAAAATTTTTTTTACGACTGAGCCTTTCCTCGTCTGAGTGGGAGGTTTCACAAGGAAGCATGGCAGACACATAAGACGTGTTGAAGAGAGGGCCTAAGTTTTATCTGTAGATGCATACAGAAGGAAAATAGACATAGAGTACCAAGAGCATAGTTTGGGAAAGTAGAGTGGAATGCTCCAAATTATGATGCATCCTTCATCAAGAGTCCTAAGCTCTAAGAGTTTCTGGTTGTGATAGATTTTTCTTGTTAAGAAACCCCAAGAGGTTCTTGTGTTTTTATGAAAAGTGTTAGGAATTTGAAACTTTTGGGTTTATTAAACTTTAAGTTGTTAAAATCCATGTCACTATTTTGTTTGGGAAGGTATTTCATACGCAGTTAACACTTGGATTTGGAGTAAATACTGATAGACTTGTTTTACCCAAGACATTCATCTATTTGAACATGCAAGGAATGTAGACAAATAACTACTTATGTTCACTGTGATTTTTTTTTTCTATAATTATGTAAATATTGTTCAGTTGGGTGATTTGTTTCTATAATTATGTAAATATTGTTCAGTTGGGTTTTCAAGTATTTTTATAGGCGGGTCCAATAAATTAATATGGGTCCAGTGCATTTTTGTGGGTGATTTTATTAGTTGAGGTGCTAAGAAAATAGGGCTCAGCAAATCAATTAAACTTGATCTGTCCATTTCCATCCAAGTGTCACTTTTAATAACTTCTAAACTTGTTAACAAACTGCTTTGACTAGAAAGGGCAGTGATCTTGAAGATAAATAATTGTGAAGTTTTCCGTATCATTGGTGGCATACAGATTGAATGTTGCTATTAGTGCTTCTGCTGAAGGAAAAGACATGACTTGCCCGTGATGCATTATTTTCTGGTAGCAATCTGACTGACTTGATGCTAGCCATGGTATTTCCTGGTTTATTGCTACAAGAGGATGAAGAAATGTAAGTCAGAGAAGGTGCGGACAGTTACAGAAATGGGATGGAGAAGGATTTTGAAGAACGTGTAGATAAACAGGTGAGAAAATAAGCTTGTTCTGTTGTTTACAAAACAGCTACTTCTGCAAACTGAAGACATTCTGCAAGTAATACATCTGCTGGTCGATGAAATCTGCAGTGTAGCAACCTTTATTATGCTCATTATATATGGTACTGCCTGTGTGCAGACTGTCCTTGCAGTTGATGTGCATTTGTATGGAGGACAGAACTGCATTTTATTCCCAACTGTATAGTAACTATATTATTTATTACAGTGTACCTAAACAGGCAGCAATAAAAAAGCGTGAGACAGAATATGTCTTAAAATTATCCTGTACTCTACTACTAAGAAAATCTGTCACGTATTCAAAGTACCACTTGCTTAAATGCGGCTTCTCTTTTTTAATTGATGTAGTTAATTAGTGTCAAACTTAGTATGGATAGTCTGAACCCAGGTTAGACACGGCTCTTAATAATTTGATCTACATGTTTTCCTTACAAAATCAAGTTTAAATAGGATGCAATGAAAGCAGTGAGACTGGAGGATATCATTTTGTCTGCAGGATCTCTGATGAGAAACAACTTAGATTGTTTATTCTCTTCTAATTTATTTCAGTGAAGCCAATCCATACATAGACAAGTTCTCATAATCAAAGCTAAATTCGCAGGGCTGATGTTTAAGGAGATTTTTGGTAAACAAAATATACTTAATATAATACATAGCATCTTTTTACCTTCCTATCTTTCACATGTAACAAGTTAAAGTATACATTACATTTTCTACTTTACTTCTAAAACCATATTAGCAATGTACATTTTTCAACCATTACAGGCCTTTTACTTCCAAGATTATTTAGATTTTATAGAAAAGTAAATGAAGTAGTTAATCAAACGTCCATCTGCTCCTCAAATTCTCTAACTCCTGATTAACTAGTTATCCCAAAGACTGGTGGCATGTTACCATTACTAAACCTCTTCCTCCTCCCCAGATAAACAAATCAATAAATTCATATGGATCAAGTCATCATGTGCCATTTTAAGAGTTAAACTTTGGAAAGTAAAAAAAAAAAAAAACCAACTATTTCCTGACCTCACAGGAAAAACTGCAAACTATTCATGACTGGGAAAAAAAAGGTGCGCTTCTACAAAGCTTGCCATTTTCTTTGTTGGTTTGTTTGGGTTTTTTTTTTCCTTCAATATTCCTATCTTATGAGTAGACTACAATGAAATAGGCCATTCGGTTGGCTGACCAGGTTAGACACTGTTAGGTGCTTCGACCACTTCTCACGAGCTTTAGCTTCCCTTGCACTTCAGCAGTTTATATCCTGCACTTCATCTCAGCTCTTGGGTTTTAACTGTCACAGTTAGTTCAAAAAGGTGATTTCAGTTCTGCATATAAAGATTAGTTTTCTTTTCAATTTGAAATTTAAAGCCTCCTTATTCTATGATAATAGAAACTGTGTACTTCACACTTGTAGGTTCTCCTCCTTGCATGGGCCCTTGCTTTCCCCACTCACCACACAAAGTTGAAGGTGATTGTAGCTCAGTAGCCTTTCTGCTTAATTGCATCTAATCATGCATCATTTGTATCTTCTGCATAGCCTTCAAAGTGCACTTTCCATGCTAATTCTTGAATCATCGTGGTTTCAAATACCTCATTATGGGAACGCTCGTCATCACTCCTCTTGCAAATCATGTCTGTTTCTCACAAATATTTACTGCTTACATGTGAAAGGGGAAGGAAGCTCCCCCCCTCCCGCCAGCCTTGTGCAAATATCATTCAACTCTAGCTGAGAGCTACTGCTCTGGTGTAGAAAATACAAATTACATTTGTTCCATTTCGTTGTCGCTAGGTGGTATTCAGTATCTATGTAGCCTTGGGCAGCCATGTGGTTAACTGTGTCCCCTACCAAATGCTTCCTCTAATCTGTTACTGACAGGAAGGGAGTGTTGCCAGTCCCTTTTTGTTGTAGCCATCTTCAGATAGATGAAACCTGAGTCTGTTGCCTCATCTCTTTCCAAAATAGGACGTTTGCCAGCAGTGATGGGAGAGGTAGCGAATGAGAAAGAAAGGAGCAAAAACTGTGACTGATGTGGTGGGGAGCAACAGATGTCATGTGGAAAATTGAGATATACTCAATAAGCATTTTCTACAAACATTTTCATACTGATGTAACTTAGTTATGGGGTGTGAGATACGAGCATATGAGAGAGTGAGTTTAAGCTTTGAAGCATTTCAGACAGATGGAAGTTTGTGGTTGAAGACAATTTATGTGGAATTACAGGCTAGTGGTGTTCACAGCTTAATGATTCTGCTTTAAAACTGATTTTATGTTATCGTTAAAGAGATGTGGTGAAAGAGAATAGAGCTGGGTTACAGGAAGTAAAGGCCAAAAGCTGCTGCTCTTAAAACAAGTATCATTCAGAAAGAGCTACACCCTGTGTAAGGACATAATACAGGGATTTACAGGTTACTCTTGTGCTACCGGCTTCACCTTGTACTACTGGCCAACACAGGTTCCTTTGAATGCGTTATTATAGGCAGTATCACAATAAATTAATCACAAAAAATATGCTTTGACGTGTATTACGAATCGTATTAAATTATGTACTCATCTAGAACAGAAAAAAGCAGTCTGAATCAGCACAGAGTATTTGATATTTAGCAGCAGGGGAAAAAAAAAAAAAAAGGAGTAATATTGTGGGGTTTATTTTCCAAATAGGCTGTTTACACTTGAAGCAGAGTTTAATTACTCAGAGTATTGCCCTTTGTAGAAAGGAAAAATGATTTATTTGCAATGTACTCACCTTGCCAAGATGTCTTGTTCATCGCTTACTTTTCCATGTTTCTTCCTTTTTGACCGATTTGATGTATTTCAGTACTCGGAGATCGCTCTTCACCTTAATGTTAACTGTTTCATAAGCACCTCTTGGTTCTATTCTTGTCGAACTTGAAATTAATAAATCTAATTGAATTTTTGCAAAACTCTTTATTGTAATGCTTTACACTCGGGGCTTGTTGCGGTTGAAATAACAAAACAATGGTTTTCTCTGAGTTCCAGTACCTCTACGCAGTTAATTGACTAAATCTCTAGTGTTGGTATTTCTGCTCTTTTGAGAAAATTTGTGTTCTCCAGATTGTTTGAGTTATTTCCTTTATTATAACTATTTAATAGGCGTTTTATTGAAATTATTTGGGATATTTTGGCAATGTCACCATTTTGATAGCACATTCTAGACATTTTTCTTTAGAGATGATGGCTTTTACTAACATTATCGTGAGTCATAGAAAATGATATGTGTTCCCTAAGCATACTGTTTTCTAGTCTTAGTGTTCTGTGTCAGACTAATTCACCTTTTACAGTCATACATTTTACAGATTAAGTTTTGCTTCAGACGGTTCAGAAATATATATGACGGCGAGCGTTTCCTTTATCGCCGAGGAGTTACTGCTTTTCACCAGGTTATTTGCATTCTGGTTTGAGCTTCAAAACCGGTGATCTTTACGTGGAAATCTTGTGTATTTGTCATCCTTAACAGAAAGGGCTATTGCAAGACACGAAGTCAGAGAAATAGAACAACGTCATACAGTAGATGGCCCCCGACAAGACGTGACATTGGATGAAGAAGATGATGTGGTGATCATTTACAACAGAGTACCTAAGACTGCCAGCACATCCTTCACAAATATTGCCTATGATCTTTGTGCGAAGAACAAATATCATGTTTTACACATTAATACAACCAAAAATAATCCTGTTATGTCTCTGCAAGATCAGGTAAGCTGCTGCATTTGGGATGACTTTATTAAACAAGGGGAAGGTATAAAAAACTGCTCTGCTATTGCAGACTTAGTCTGGTGGAATTGGCTTTTTATGTCACATTTTGGACTCGATGATCCCAAGGGCCTTTTCCAACCTGAATGATTCTATGGTTTTCCAATATAAATGAATTCTGATGTGTTTATATTTTCTTTGTCGAGAATGAACGTTATTTGTTAAATAATAGCTTTAGGTTTTTGCTGGGCTGCTGGAGGTGGTGATTATCTGTTTATCAGAAAAAAAGCAAAGCTAGAAAGGGACAGAGCTAGGGCAGAAATGACCTTTGTTGTTATAACTGTAAAAGTTTATTGCAATGTCAACCATCTGCCTTTTGTCTGTGTAATGGTATTTGCCCCTCATCTCCATGCAGTCTTGCATGACATCCCCTGAGTAGCGCAGGCACTGCGCCATGCTGTCAGGGCCGTACTTCTGTCTTTGGTACTAGGTCTGGTCAGGTGATAAAAAACAGGTAGAAAAAAGTGGTTGTAAACAGCTTGCACTCTAAAGGATGGGTCACTTTGCATCCCCTTAAAGCTGTCACTAAAATCAGCGTAGTCCAAGGCTAGGAATGATCGTGGCTACCATTGCATCAGACGATGAGTACTAAAAAAGATGATGAGGGATCAGGGCTCTGTTTTTCTTGGGGTGGGCTGTGGTGAAGGAGGAGATTTTTTTTTGGTTGAATTTTTAAAATAGTATTTCTTTGCTCATCGTGAGTGCGTATGCGGGGAACGCGGGTCAGAGGTCTGACACAGCATTATGTCATCACCCCTGTCTGTAAACCAAACGTTGTCAAACTCTCAGGTATATAATACCAATTGGATGCTGCTATCTTATGCTGATATGCAGCAGAGGCAGGAGCTGTTCTGCATTGCAGCATGTCAGCACTGAGGCTTCCAGCTGCTTTTAACTGCATGCCTACAGGCAGGACACCCAGCACAGCAGCTGGAGGGGGGCGAGCGGAAGCAGATGGTAACAAGCCCTCCACTCCCATTCTGTGTGTGGGAGGAGGATTGAGGCAGGGATCTCAGTGCAGGGCACGTAGAGCGCGCTTGGGGTGGGACTGGGAAGCTGTTCTGTGAAAGTGGAATTGTCTTTCTCTTGAGTTTTTGCTGTTGTGAAATCTTTTCTGAAATATGAAGGTGATATTGTCATGGTAATCTCAGTAATCACCTAAGAGCCATCTGTATAGTCCTGTCCACTAGGTAGAACAAGTCCTAAAGACCTGTGCGCTAACAGCAGTGATTTTTTTTTTTTTTCCTCTATTTTTTTTTCTCAAAAGATTTAATAAGCTCATATCTGTTAATTAAAAATCATGCTCAACTCAGTCCTACTTAGTGCTGAGCTTCCAACCACAGATTCTGTTTCTGTTAAGGTGTCTCTGAATTGTAGCGGTCTGTCCTGAAGGATAGAAGAGCTAGTCATTGATAGTATAAATTAAATGCAGAAAACCTTGCCTTTAATTTCTGCTTTGGTCTGAATTTCATTCAAATCAAATTTGTTCTTTGCTGCCTTAGTTTTATTCAAGAGAAACCCTTCTTCTCATCTTCCCTCTAATAATTACCTATTAAAAAGTGAAAATCCACCAATTCTGGGCATATCTATAATACTGGCAGTCCTGCCTTCATTTGCTGCTATGCTGTTGTCCAAGATGGTAAATTATACTGTTTAATTAGACAACTGATACTCCTCTTTCAGTGACCATTACCTGGGAGACGCTGACAATGAAAGATTTTCTATATTGTGCAGTTGTTCAAAGAAGAAGAAATAATTATTTCTCTTTAGTATATTGGGATAGCAACTTGCAATTTTAAGCCATAACACGTAAGTTAAAGGTTGGACTAAATGATCCTTGAGGTGTCTTCCAACCTGCTGTTCTATGATTCTATGACACAAGTTTGGTCATCGCAAGGGTGCTGAGTAGTAGCTAATGAAGTTTGCTCTTCGTGGGCTTGGATTTGCATGAAATAATCACGTGCCACCCTCATCAGTATAGCTCACTTGAGTACATTAGGTGTGTACGCACCAGTAGTAAAATACATAAACACATCATAAAGACAGAATTGTTTTAACAGTGATACTGTTTGTTAAAGCAAATCTCCCTAAGGAAGGTGTAGATTGTCTTGGGCCTGACATGAATTTGTAAACCAGTGAGTCCTCTCTTACACACTGGTGTACTTTTTCCAAACTACTCTAATTCTGTAACAGATTTTAAGTTTTCTGCCCATATGTGAACACTTTACTTCTTGAATACAATCTGAAAAAAAATCCTATTTAAAATCCACTCCACATACAATCTGTGTCTGATTTGAAATAATCCCTTAAGAGTCCCTAACACATCCATTTTAGTTCCAAATGGAGCTTGTCCCAGCAGCCCTCCTTTCTTTTGCAGCTTCCCTAACAGCAGGACTGTGGGAACTGCCCCTCTTTCCACAGGCTGGGCCTTTTCTTTGCAGCGAGCTGATTGCCATGTTGCATTTCTGACCTGGGTGATCTGTAACAAAAACACTCGCGTTCATTAAATCAGAGGAGTTGGTTGGTTGGATTTTATTTGTTGTTATTTGTTAGCTTTTTTTGGTACATGGTGAATTTGTCATCGAAAACATTAAAAATGAAATTACTGGTCTGTCTTGCAGCATGTATTCTCGGTGTATTATTAGAAAAGGGGCTATGAGAACACGTTCTCTGTACTGTTGTGAGCATAGAAAAGCCGTGGTACAATCGTCCTGCAGTTTACTCCCTCAGCTTGCTGTTTTCTGTCCCTTGTTCTTTTTTCTCCAACAGTTTCTCTCCATTTTTCTCCAAAGAGCAACTTGGAAATATATAATCTTGTTTCCAAAGGCCTTCTAAAACAGTGGCCTCTCCGAGGTTAGCACACTCATACTGATTTTAGTAGGACTACTTTCCTCTGCTCGTGAGGGTTTCAGTGGCTGTTCAGAAGTGGAACAAGTAAAAGGTTGAAGCAACTCTTGTTAGAAGTGAAAATACTGTCACTTGCTCCTGAGCATTTGTTTTTCTCTTGGAATTAGATGGCCTAGTGGGTACTAGTGTCCACTGCTGTACACGTGCCAGTTGTGTTTCTCCTTCTGAGAAAAAAACACCAGTTCATGCAAGGTGGGTATCCTGGCTGTATTGTGGCTGAACTGGTGAACTCTTGTCCTTTCACCATCTCCCAAAATTGCTTCTCAACAGCCCTGGCCTTGAGCTTGCCAGTGGTTCCTCATGGCATGCAGCCAAAGGTGTGCGTGCTCCTGCCCGTTTCCAGCATTTCTGACCCTCTGATTTAGAGCTAACTAGAAGTTATTAGGTTGTATGACAATTTGGATAGCTGAGCTCCCAGTGCCTCCCTGCAAAGGGATTGTAATTCAGTCATCCCATCATGCTTTCATCTCAAGATTTCCTGTAAGGGGGGCACTGTGTTGCTCTCGAGTCTTACTTGAGAACCCTTTTTTTGTAGTTCAAATGGAAAATCCTCACGTGTCCTCACTAGTCCGGGCTTGTGATCTCCATTCCCCCAGTTATTTATCATTTTAAATCAGTTAGTCAGCAACTGACAAACGTGTGAATGTGATGTGAAAAGCTGGGCCTTTTTTTGGTATCCAAAAAAGTGACACCAGGCCACAGGGTAGTGACCATGCCACCTTCTGGGAGCAGAGGGTGTCTGTGTGTGTGTGATGTGTGTGTGTGTTCAGACTGTAGAGAAGAGGGATTGATGGAAGCAGTGGACAGAGATGGCAGCTTACAACATCACTTTGATTTCTCTGCAAAGATTTCCTAGGGCTTTTTGCTCAGACCAAGTATGCTGGGGTTTTTTTGGTTGGTGGCTTGTTGTTGTTTTTTCTCCTTTTGTCTCACTGGGACCAGTTTTAAACTCTTATCCTAGAAACTGGACGTATTTAACTTGCCTTTCAGGACATCTTATGCCCCCAGAGTACATTCAGTCTGGCTTTTTAATTCAGTGAAGCTCAGCTGATTTCTCACTTACTAGAGGCTGTGAAGCAACTTTGTAGCTGATTATATAAAAGCACCATGAAACAACTTCACAGGAATTTCATTCACATCTATCTGAACTTTTCAAGTAACCTTAAATTTTATTCAGTTGGGTTCAGATGGAGAAGCTTGTTCAGTCTCTTGAAAGCTCCAATGTCTGCTAAGCTCTGAAAAGAAAGGTACAATTGACCATATTTAACAGTACGAAGCAGTGAGCAATATCCACCTCTGCCCTAAAGTATCTGAATCCAGACTCATTAGGCTGTCTGTGACCTGGAACAATTCTGATTTTTGGAATGCTGCAAACTGGGCATTAGGAGTGGAATCTCTTGCCTGCAGGCTAGTTATAGGTGTTAGATACTTAAGTTCTCAGGGGCACAGCAAATTGCCGGTCCATTTTAAGGCAGATGTAAATGTCACAGCTCTCTCAGAAAACCTTCCTAGCCTTCTCTTAGCTTGCCTGGTATTAAAGATAATAAAAGCTAGAACAATAAGAGCTAGAACATCCATTCTATATGCCTAAAAATTACTTCCTTAAGCAACAACATTGTAAGATAAAGACAATAAAGGATTTTATATATATGTGGGGTTTTTTAATGTATATTTTAGCCATTACTTGAACTCTAAGGTTTGATGCCAGATGGTGGTGTGGAGTTCTAAGACAGAGCCCACCCTTGGGATTTTGCATTTAATATTTTCCTGTGTCTAGTCCCAGTCTCTTAGAAACTGAAATCTAGCTGGTGCTAGAAATTTTTGAAAGGTACAGTCACGGGCAGCGTGGTTTGTTTCAGTAGCAGCAAAGGTAGCTCATCTGAATGCAAAATTTCCCATTATCAGTTTGGGCTGTGGACAATTCTGAAATACCATTGTGTAACATTGTGCAGTGCTTTTCAGCTCAATTTGCCACAATTTTCATCTGCAGAGTGTGGTTTAAATTGTGAAATGCCCCAGACTCTGACACTTGTACACTGAAAAAAACGAATGCTGCCTGTTACCAGAAAGTAATATGCATTTCTTTCACCCGAGAATCCCAAGAGCCAGTGTTTGAAGAAATGAGTAAAGGTCATCAACTTCTTAAAGCCTAAACTGAGTTTCGTACATTGGAGGGAACAGCAGCAGGCTAGTCTTGCCTCTTAAAATCCTCGATTGGTTGCTTATAATAAATGACAAATACCACGTTTCAGGACACTCTCAGTCCAGTTGACCTTACAGAATGTTAGTGTGTTGTCTTGAGCTCTCAAACTTCCCTTTTTTGATTCTCTTGTCTCACCTCAGTATCTTCCTAGTTACCTATGTCACTGTATAGCACAAAAAGCTACTGTAGATGTGCAGGGGATGCTGTCTTCTAATTCTCAGCTTCAGAAACGACATATCATTGCCAGACAGCTCAGGCAGTACAAATTTATCATCTTTTCTTTATTATCCAATTCACTAGTTTTGAAATAACTTTCAGAGTTAAGTGCTTTGATGTTAATATATTCTCCCCATCTAATAAAGCCAAGCTATATCAGGATTCGCATGTCCCACTTAATTTGATCATACTTTCTGGTTTGGGGCGTGTATCTTATTTTGTTCTTTGAAATGTAAAGCTATTCCTATTTTTGTGAATTTTGCTGATAACTGCTTTATCAGCCCTTGTTTTCACTGATACGTTAGGCTTAATGTAACTGTTCAGTGCAAAGGCTAAACTATAGCTCTAATTTACACTCTATCCATTTATAATATTTCTGGGTTCCTCGTGCATTGCATTTTGGGATGGGGGAACAAATAAGCCATCAGATTTATTTCTTCTGTCCCAGTCAAATAGATGTAAGAATATGCTTGTAAATCTGGCACACTTTTATTTGAGGGATTAAACACGGATCAGACAATTCCATCAGAGGTGGTACTTACATTGCTACTTATTGCTGAGGGAATTTTGCATTCCTTTCAAATTACAAATCAAACGGACTTACAAAATTTTAAACGTTTGTGTTGCAAATTTTCTTGTGGTAGCTTTCCTTGAATTGCCTTTCTGATTGCTGTATTCTGCTTTTGTTTTTAGCTTTTGATCGTTAAACTGTGCTGATCTAAAATGACTCATCTGTATGCTTGCAGAAAAGTCTATTTTAGCTGACACAAATTCTTTGGCAATATTCAAAATAGACTTTTTTTTTTTTTAATTCTAATTCATTTAAAGATTTATTTTTTTTTTTTAAATTGCAACCCAGGAAACACACCATGTATGGGAAAACTTAATGTGATCCAGCTGTACAGAAACACTTTCTGCTGTCTACTTTTACAGGTCCGGTTTGTGAAGAATGTGACTTCCTGGAAGGAAATGAAACCAGGATTTTACCACGGACATATATCTTATTTGGACTTTGCAAAGTACGTTAACCTTGGATTTATCTGTTGAGTAAGGTAGCAGTTGAAGTTGCTTGGCTCCAGCTGGGGTATCAGTGCCCTCTAGTGATCAAAGTCTGACAACGGCAGTTGTGAAAAAGTCCCCCACTGAAATAAATTCCTGTGATGAGCCACATTTGGGGTTGATTTTCAGTTTTCTTTCGTCTTTTTCTTGATACAGTGTAGCCGAGTCTCATTTCGGAACTAGTTATATGCTAGGTTTAGTATTCTTTACCTGAATTACAAGCTTGTTTACTGAATAGTCCTGGGCTTTCTTTGGAACATTGGAAGCTCTGTCTTAGGATTTGCTTCCCATTCTGTGAAATTTAAGATGCCTGTTCTTAAATATGTTTCATATGAAAAGGAACACCACCCGCCTCTTAAGTGATGTGGTTCTCTATCAGTACCCCTTTACACTTCATAAAAATATTCAAAGTTCTATTTTAAAGCAGTTTTCTGGCCTGTAGTAATTTGACTTGCTGTAAAAAGCATTGAAATAATTCTTGTGGACTTAAATCTTGCTACTTCTAAATTTAATTTAAAAGAAAATGAGATAAAAAAAAAAAATCCTCCCAGTGACTTCAAAGATTCAGGATCATTCCCGCTTCCACGTGTTTCTTTCCTTGCCTTACTCTTCCTTCTGGATCTAAAGCAGTGATCCTCTAGCTCAGTCTTGTGAAACCTCCCCTTGAACTGGCAAGTCATTTTTGCTTACGATGTTTACTAGGCATTGCTTCATCTTGCACTTCCAGCACGTGGAAAATGGTTGAAAATTGAAATTCTCAGGTCTCAGCATATGCAGCTATGCAAAAAATATGAACCACGACTTTTACCTCTTTGCTGGTGGTCAGTCCTTGGTAACGTTATGTTTCTGTGTATTAAAAAAATAGTTAAAGTTAGGCTTTTGTATGTAAGAATTTCTTTTGTTTAATCTTTGCTTTCATTCTGTTACGTACCTTCTGTTACTCATTCTGTTAGGTACACTGATTTCTGATTCTAGCTTTTTACTGCAAAGTAGAAGAAAGGGAAGGGAGAGTTGCAAATTCCCATCGCAGTATATTAGATAACAGAAAATGCTAAATGCTAAAAGCTTACAACTTACAGAGTTTATGAAGAGTAACAGACAAGAAGCCTTAATTGCAAATCAATCAAATAAAATGCATCAGATTTCATTGCTTTCCTTTCTGCCTTTTTGCTCGTTTGTTTTTAAGTTAAGATGCTGCAATATTAATAAACCCTTGAACTGAATAACAGCTTTCTGGAGCAGCAAAGGTGAATGTTATTTTATACATTTTTCTATTCATAAAGCTGAAAACATTTTCAGGTACTGGATTTTTTTAAATGAAAATTAGTTTTACATTATTTTACATCTAGAAAGCACCTGAGCAACTTCACAGATTAATTTTTATATTTTTTTTTTACTCTGCATCTTCCCTCCAGGACTGTGTGATCCTTGGCTTTGTTTATTATCCTTTCACCTAAATGATTTTCTTTTTTTTGTCCCCCACAACAGCTTGCTTTCTCATACTTCGGGTTTCCATTATTAAAATAATATCTTGAATGCTCTGGTTGTGCTCGGTAAGGCCCACACTTCTAAGGCTGTGAGGTGTGTTCTTGTAGTGAACATTCTTCTAGTTGAGAAGTGTAAAATACTTTAGAAAAGTCTATCTCCACTTATATGCAGACATCAGATTTAGGTCCGCTCTCAGTTATTAGAAATACCTCTTAATTATGCTGAAGCTTAAAGTACTGAATTCAATTGATGACTTAACAGTATTGAGGACAGATTATCATAACCTAGCCATGGAGAAATTGCAGTAAAAAAAGTTGGGGTTTGGGGGGTTTTTTTCTTCTTTTTTTTTTTAAATTTCTGGACGACCTTCACTCCCTATTTTTCTCTAGTAAACAGTTGGGGAAAAAAAAAGTTATTTGACAATGCAATTGCCAAATCATTATTAATAAAGTTACAGTGCTAAGTGCCTTATGGTATCGTAACTGAAGCCAGTTTTGCAAGGTCATGTGGAAATCCACGTGAATGTACAATCCATCGCAAATATTTCCGAGGGTTTTGACAGCTTCATTTAACCCATAGATATATATTCTTGTTTGAAGCTGCTGCTGGGTCCAGATGGTTTGTTACAGCCTTCGCCAGCACTTGCGTAGAGTCTCTATAAGGGGACACGTGTGCATGTCCTGGGTGCTTCACTGGACTTGCAAGAGGGTGCGGTTCAAAGTCTGGACCTTGCATCAGAATGGTTGAAACATTCACACCCTCCTTTGTTGCAGACTTGGGGGAGCAAGAGCTGACATGCAGACAGATGTCAGCAATGTCACCTTTAACCGCTGCAGTCTGATTCATTGCTGCTCTGCTGGCAACATCTGAAGAATCGGTTGCTCTTCCTATAGCCTTTAACAATTTCTGTATCTCTAGTGCTGGTCTTTTGCCAAAGTAATGCCTTTTAATTGCTTTCTTGGGGTTTTTTTTCTAACTTCCTCTTTTCTACTGCTTATTCTATGTTTCTGTTCTTCAGCTTTTCAACTTAAGAGTCCTCACGTGAGCAGCATCCGGTATAATTTACAGAGTACAACTTTAACAGCAGTGATACTGCATCTAAAATCTACGTGTGCTCTCTGTTTTAGCCAAGCTAGGAGGCTTGAGTGGCCCTCTGTCAACACAGAACACTTTCCCAGTTTGCATGGGAACAGAAGACAGGTTTTTTCCAGCTACTGCCTTTGCTTTAGGGCACTTGACACACTTGCAATTTCCATTGTGAAGACAACCTCTTTAATGTTTGGATACCGTATTGGTTTGCCACAGTAAAGTTTCAGATGGAAAATAAACCAAAACTGAGACATGTATCGTAGAAGCTGTCTTAGAACATAGATCATTGGAAGGCAGCATTTGCACAAAACAGTTTTGGTGGTTTAAATCTTTCTTGTGTGTCCTGTGGGCTTACTGCCTCATTTCATCAAGCTTCCTGTTTGTACCACAGTAAATCAAAATTTGCTTAGGGTGGTTACAGATACTATCTTGGGCTTATATTTAATAAGCATAGCCATATGGATTCAACTCAGGTAATGGATAGGCTTTGAGCTCTGTCTTCCTTCTGTTGAAGTTTGTGTCTCTGACAACTGGAAACCTGCCAGGAAAACCACTTGCAAGCATTGCACAGCACAGTTCACCAGGGCAGGAACTCAATATCAAACTTCCTTGTGCTTATTATAAACACAGACGTGGCTGCTGGGCTAATTAAGGCATTTCTAGAGTCAGGATGGTTGTATAAAACATTTTTTAGCATCTGTTGTGTGAGAATATTTCAGTTTTGTTTGTTTCTCTAATAAATAATAATAATAATAAAAGCACAGAAAGAAAAAAAAACCCTCACAACCAAACAAAAACCAACCAACCAAAACTAAACAAAACCTAAAATCCCAATCCTAGGAAAACTGAAAACGAATTGACTCTCACATCCATGGAACACAGGGGATACAAGGATGAGACGAAGTGATCATTAAGCTTCCTCTCACCATCATCACCTCTGTATATAGATTTCAGTTGTATCAATAGAGACAGGCTTTTAAGCATTAGATGAGAAGCTTTGATTTGGCCTTTAAAATACTTTTTTTTTTTTTTTTTCCTCTCTTTTACTTTAGATTTGGTGTTAAAAAGAAACCTATTTACATAAATGTCATAAGAGATCCCATAGAACGACTAGTTTCTTATTATTACTTTCTGCGCTTCGGAGATGATTACAGACCAGGGCTGCGGAGGCGAAAACAGGGGGATAAAAAGGTAAAGTACACTTTATTATATATGTTTTTCTTACTAAAGTTAATGTGAAAACATTTTTAAAACGTCTTGATAAAAGCTGACAAATTCTTGTATCGATCTTGGTGATGATGATGCCTTTGTAAGTTTTATATTCTCTCCTTTGTGTCCACACTGGGCCAGAGTGTAACATTAAGTATGTTCTTTGTAACCTCATAAATTCATTTTATGTTGCAATTTGTTAAAAAAAAAAAAAAAAGAAAAGAAAAGAAATAAATTTAAAACTGTTTTCAGGTATCCAGAGCTGTAAGTATCAAGTTAAACTTATCCTCCTATGGAAGAAATCTACATCTGAATGAGAAAAGGAGGCTCAGGAGAGACCTTATTGCTCTCTACAACTACCTGAAGGGAGGTTGTAGTGAGGTAGGGGTCTGTCAGTTCTCCCAAGGAACAAGCAGTAGGACGAGAGGAATTGGCCTCATGTTAGATCAGGGGAGGTTTAGGTTGTATAATAGGAAAAATTTCTTCGCAGAAAGGGCTGTCAAGCACAGGGCAGTGATGGAGTCAACATCCCTGGAAGTATTTTAAAGCCGTGCAGATGTGGTGCTGAGGGACGTGGTTTAGCGGTGACCCGGCACTGCTGGGTTAACGATTGGATTCGATGATCTTAGAGGTCTCTTCCAACCAAAATGATTTTGTGATTCTATAATCTTTACTAGTTAAAGACAGAGAAGTTTCTTGCCAAAAGCTATATAACTGCTGATGCTTTGGCTTTGATATTGTGGGGTTTTTCTATAATTAACAACCCCAATTTTTATTGCTATTTTATTTTTTTTTTCCAGGTAAATACTGCAATGGAATTGTATAAAGAGTCTGTTTTAAAACTACGGAGTATGAATCATACATTTCCATACTTTCTCCATCTATCTTAGGTGACTATAGAAGTAGTTGAGGTTCACGTATCCAACCCTTAATTGCTAACACATTGTCAGGATGACACCACCATGTAGGCTGCATTATATACTTTTTCCAGAAAGAATGTATACATCCGCTGTCATTCTTTGCAGTTAAGACATTTGTTGGAGCATGTTGGTTTGGTTTTCTCTTAAATGAGGAAGAAGAGTAGGGTGATAAGTGTATGAGTATATGAAGCTATAGTTAGAACAGTATGGAAGCTTTTATAAGATGTAAGGGGTTTTGTGCTTTACGGAGACAAACACTTTTTAAAATTTCAGTGGCACCTTTTTCTTCAACTGAAGAATTTTTCCTGTAATGTTGACAATTTCGTGTAGCACTGTGCAAATAGCAAGAGACATTGAAAAAATAACCAAGCAAAAATCAGATGGAATACAGCTTAGTCTGTAAACACCGTAACAACTATCAAATGTGACTAATCCTTTTGTGTGCTTCCCCCCCACGCAAATAGTGTTTGTTAAATGCTGGGAACACCACCATTCCTCTTTTCTTCCCAGTTAATAATTAACTGCTCCGCTGTTATTTATGTTTTGGCGCCATCTTCAGCTACTGCATTTCAGCTTCTCCAGACATCCTACGGCATAGGTAGAAAAAAAGCTTTAAGCAGAATTGAAATTATGCTTTAAAAAAAAAAAAATGTATCTTCCTAAAACCGGCCACAGAAATGATTTGGTGATATTGTATCATAAAGACAACTTTAAAAAGAGAGCTAGGATCTCCTGTTTTGTAACATTCTCCGTTCCTCTTCACGAGGAGCATGATTTGGCCAGTAGAGTTCCTTTCTGCTGGAGATCAATGAGTTGGGAAGCTGAGCATGATCCCAAATCCAACTTTATAGGGCTTAATACTTATTAAAAGGAGTGAAATTTAACAGCGTTGGTTTTGTTTTGAATTACAATCTGCGCAGCCTTGTTAGGAAGCCACGGGGAAACACTGTCAAAATCCCCAACGCTACTGCTTGGTAGACTGCACTGTAAGCTCCGACTAGATGGCCGAAGTTGAAATACATTTATATATATAGCTATATATAATGTTTGTAATGCATTGCATTAACAATTTTACTTTTTTCTATTGAACATGCTTCTTATTTTTTTCATTTTGTCACTGTTAGACCACTTTATTTTGGTCTGAGACTTAGGTGTTGCTGTACAGATTTAACTTGTCCTGTAAGCGTCTCGAATTCTTTTGAAGTGAAATTGAATTGCTGTGTGAAGTTTAAGGGTTTTTTTTTTTTCATATAAATCAGGTAACACTGTTTTTCCATGGTGTTTTCAAGAAAACTGTACATATATAGATAGTAAAGTAAGCTCAAAACCAGATTGACCCAATCACGGCGTCTGTAACACTGCTATCTATTCTAATCTGTGTTACAGTAGAGTCACTAAGAGCTCTTCAAATGAAAAGCAGGGAGGGTCAAAGATGCAATCTTCCTAATGGAAGTCAATCATTGACTTCTTCATTCGTTTTTTTTCTATATCCCTATGCTTCCAAAGTTATAGGTAGCTTGGCTCCAAGAACAGAGTCTGTAAAGACAAGTATTTCTTATAATAAAATCTCTGGATGGAGTAGTCAAGGTAAGTATCTAAGTGGGGAAGGAGGCATGTCCTATTTCATCTTATATAGAAAATTGCTTGCTTACTTCTGTGTATTAACTCCAAAGTAACCTGCGGGTATGATCAAAGAAGTCTTTCTTTTGCCAGATGCCAGTTCCTATTTAGCATATCCATCCATAAGATAGGAGGTGCGTTAAACAATTCAGTCCTTAGGTAATGGTGATGTCATGAAGTACTCACGCTGGAACAGTGCAGAATTTCTCTGGAGAGCTATGCTAGAGAAAGCATACCAATGTCTTGTTTTCCGAGTGAAGATGCATTTTTAGCTGTGATATGTGACGTGTACAAGCTCTTCTAAACTCAAAATGCAACGTGAACCAAGACACCCCAGGTTAATCCCTGCATTGGCCTGGGATCAATAAATTTTTCAGATTATCTCAGAAACTTCAGCTCAAGCTAGAAGCAAAGTACATTGTCCTTGTTCTAAGCAGGAATATTTTTACATAGTTTTGAACAGAAACTTGTCAGAAGAAAAAGTTGTCTCTGTGATCACTTATTTGTTACTAATTTATTTTTTTAAACCTATCCTAAATACATGGCTTAGATCTTGATTGCAAATATCACTGCCTTTATGATGGCTGAGGAAAATATTCACAAATTCTTTCCGATGCTAATGGCATTCTTACTGTAACTGTGTTACTGCAGCTGAATCTGTGTTGCTATAGCTGTCTATCCAGGTAGAGTGATGTTGCATGGAATATTCTGTTACGCAGTCAACAACTTGTTTTCACTTCTGATTGCCAAAACCAAATTAGCCTCTGAAATGGCAGTTGTTTATCATAATATTTTAAATGTAGTGGAACGCTGTTTAATCTAAACCCCAAAATGCACAGTGTTCTGTGGTATAAAGATCCAGTTGTTTCAGTATCGCTCGAATCCTGATGGCATTGGATGCTCTATCTTCAGTAACTTCTTTTGTAAGGGAGAAATAATGATACAAGCTCTTATTGACCGGTTTTGCTTGTTTTCACATGTAGCCTTTATCAAGCTTGTATCAAAGGTATATCAAATGTATCACGTAAGATCCCACTGTTAATTAGTACTAATCATAAACCGGTATCCAAGTACTAATTGATTGAGACGAGTGAGTGTCCTCCTGATAACACCATGAAAGCAAGGCTTGAAATAATTACGGTTTTTCTTTCACATTATACCTTGTGGTTTTCTGTCCCCACTACATTTAGCAGCTAACCGGGTTGAGGTGTTTGATACATGCACTAGATTTTAAAGCTCAGCTCAATTTTGTCTTTGTTCCAGACCTTTGATGAATGTGTGGCAGCTGGAGGTTCAGACTGTGCTCCAGAGAAACTTTGGCTTCAAATTCCGTTCTTCTGTGGCCACAGCTCCGAATGCTGGTAGGGAGATGAATGTAGTTTCAGTTGTTAGTCAAATATAGCAGTGTTGAAATCTAAACTTTACAAATTTGAATATCTAACACAGTTGGGGAAAGTGTGAGGGACTGGACAGAGTGAAGAAGCAGGTACTGTAGATTTGGAGTCGTGACATGTTTCTCTTATTCTTTCTGAATGGAGGTACTTTGTTCGAGCTTCTGGAGTGCCTGGGAGAATAAAATACTTGAGATCAGGATAAATTTATCTTTACCAGACACCTAATAATCAATGCTACTTAGTAGAAACCAAAATGAAAGCAAATAGTGTTCATCTGTCAATGCAGCATCTTTTATAGCAATGGCACAGGCGTTAAAAGGAAAATCGGGAGGAAAAAAAAAGGAATGAAAAAGGATGGACATCATTTGAAGGATTCTGAGTGAAATTAAGGGCAATTAGTTGTCAAAGGCACTGCTCATCCAAATGTAAGCAAAGTAAATAGCCACTTGGGAGCTCCTCTTTCAGTGCCTGTTGGTCAGACCTATCTACACCTGGGCCAGGGGGAGAAGCAGAGAAAAGAACTCAACCTATCTTTTCACCCTGTCTAGAGCTATAAAAAGGGGGGGGAAATATCAGTGTATTTTCTGTCTGTTGTTCAGTAGGGAAGTCCTCCCATTAAGTGCACTTTGTAGTTCAGAATTATGCTTGTAGGGAAGGTGTGTTCTTACCAGAGCCTATTCTGGTATCTAATGTGAAAGTGGAGACTGAGTATTGGCATTGAGAAAATGTAAATGCTCAAAAATTGCTTGAATAGAGACAGTAACCGTATATACATGTGGGGGGTTTGGGTGGGTATTAGTCAAAATAACTAAAGGAGTCAAATCGTGTCAGAACACAGATGAGAGAAACTGGAAAGGGAAATGAAGTTGGAAATGGTTTTAACTTAAAAGGAGTCTTGCCTTTCCTACACAAATGTCCTGTTATGAAGTAATCTCCATCTAGGGACCAGGGCTCGTTGGCTGACATCAGAACTTGCTGTAATTGCTCTCTGTCATTTTAGGAATGTGGGAAGCAGATGGGCTTTGGAACAAGCCAAATACAATCTGATTAATGAATACTTCCTAGTGGGAGTTACTGAAGAGCTTGAAGACTTTATCATGTTATTGGAGGCAGCTTTGCCCCGGTTCTTCAGGGGTGCCACAGAACTGTACCGGACAGGTATTTAAATGGTTGATTTCCATGGATTTTTTTTCATCCTCTTATCACTTTTTTTTTTTTTTCCCCATGTGAATTCTTTAGAGCTAGATGAGTAGTTTTGAGTCTCTGCTACATTTGCCTCTCAGCTGGCTGATGTTCCTACAGAAGAGACAACCTGTTCGGAAGACTCTCAGTACAACTTTTTGAAGGCAACCCAAGTATCCTTCCTGCCTTACATGAACTGTAGATGTTTCAGGTTGGGGTAAAGGCAGTTGTGTAGGTATACCACACTTCAAAAATTGTGACAGATGTTTATCAGAACATTTCTGAAAGGTCTCGAGGGGCTTCAGTTTTGTAAAATGGCTCCTAGTGGCAGATTTCCATTTCCTCAGAAGCCCCGCTGAAATTAATGGTGCTTGATGCAACCTGGTTGGCTGTGCAAAAAGACCCAAAAGATAGAAGATAGAAAGGCCCAAGTACATGTTTCTCTTCCTGGGATTGTAATAAGATGTTTGTTGTATATTTAGTAGCTCAGTTTCTAGGAGCTGGCCGTGCAACTTACGATGAAGAAAAGGTCCATCTTAGCAGGGCTTCTGCAAACAGCGGGAGAAAAGAGTCTGCTGTGTAGAGCCTAGATGTGTAGTATTAACAAGTTTGTTACAAAGCAGTAGATAGCACTTGTTAGGGAAAATGCTGTCACCATTTTCATAGAATCACAGACTCCTAGAATGGCCTGGGTTGGATGGAACCTTAAAGATCATCTAGTTCCAATGCCCTTGCCATGTGCAGAGACACCTCCCACTAGACCAAAGCTCCATCTCATGGCCTTGAATGCTTCCAAGGAGGTGACATCCACAACTCCTCTGGGCAACCTGTTCCAGTGCCTCACCACCCCCGCACTAAAGAATTTCTTCCTAATACCCGATCTAGATTTACCCTCTCTCAGTTGAAAGCCTTATCATATCACTACACTCCCCGATAAAGAGGCCCTCCCCATTTTTCCCGTAGGCCCCCTTTAAGTACTGGAAGGCCACTATAAGGTCTCCCAGGCGCCTTCTCTTCTCCAGGCTGAACAACCCCAACTCTCAGCCTGTCCTTATAGGGGAGGTGCTCCAGCCCTCTGATCACCTTCATGGCCCTCCTCTGGACGCGCTCCACGTCCTTCTTATTCTGGGGGCCCCAATGCTGAATGCATTGCTCCAGGTGGGGTCTCAAGAGAGCAGAGCAGAGGGAGAGAATCACCTCCCTCGAGGGTGCAGTTGTCTTTCTGCGCTGCGAACACACGTTGCCAGGTTCATGTTGAGCTTCTCCTCAATCTCCACATGGCCGCCCTCAATCCACTCATCACGCAGCCTGTATTTGTGCTTGGGATTGCCACGACCCTTGTGCAAGACCTGGCACTTGGTCTCGTTGAACTTCATGAGGTTTGCATGGGCCGACCTCTCAAGCCTGTCAGGGTGCCCATTCTGGTCATCTTTGTCTGGTGGAAGAAGTCTCTTGCTCTGCAGTTTAAAAAATTCTTAACATTTGATACCAGATTAACATCTAAGTAATTAATTTTGAAAGACCAGTCTTGCTCCAAGTACATTATGTGGACTAATCTTGTTTCTTAAATGAAGTGTTCGTTCCCTGGGTTTATTAGAGTAAGGAGGAAGAATTGACAGAACTGCTGCAAAATTCATTAATTTAGTGAGAGAGACTGCAATTTTCCAACCCCACATGTTATGTTAATAAATTCTGGATTAAATTCTGTCACTTCTAATGCAATTTATCAACAAGCTGAGAGTCTAAACCTCTGTAAATAAAAGAACCGTAAACATTTTTTAATCACGTGAACTTTAAAGTGAAGTTATCGCTTTCATTTTGCATTTAGGAAAGAAGTCTCATCTTAGGAAAACAACCGAGAAGAAACTTCCCACAAAAGAAACTATTGCCAAGCTACAACAGTCTGAAATCTGGAAAATGGAGAATGAGTTCTATGAATTTGCACTGGAGCAGTTTCAGTTTGTCAGAGCACACGCAGTCCGGGAAAAAGATGGAGAATTGTATATTCTGGCTCAAAACTTTTTCTATGAAAAGATTTACCCTAAATCAAACTAAGAACGCTATACCGTTAGATTTATGGACGTAAGTCTTTGGTCACGTCATCATCTTAGTCCTCAGCCGTGGAAACTAGATTGCTTGTAGACCTCTAAGACATTTCTTTATAGATCTGAGAGAAGTGGGCTGTGGATCACCTCCAGGGCGCTGGATACTGGCTAACTATGTTGGTAATCCAGAAGCAAAGGCTTCATTTCTTTTGTCTAATACTTTCAGTGGGAGTTAATATCCTTTACCTGAAGAAATCTACACTTTAATTCGGAGCAATTAATACACAGCAGTTCTATTTGAAAATATAAACAAAGAAAAAATGCTCCCGTTGATGCTCTTTTTAGTTTTCAAAGGAATTGATTTTAATTTATACTTCTGTGAAGAGGAAATAATTTTTTCCCAGCTTTCGACATGGAAATTTTGGTTGTATACAATATGAGTAGTGTTAATAACTGGTTGACACCTGTGCTTTGTTTTTGTGAATCATCTCACATGATATTAATTGGGATGGTTAATCATGTTCTGCTGAGAAATGCTGCTGCTGCTGGAATCGCCCATATTTATATATGTGGTTTTATTAAAAAATTACAACTAATCCTTAGTGTTTAAAACATCATTTCCACGGTAAGATTGTAAACAGTCACAGAACCAGAGCAGTGGGGTTTTTGGTTTTTATCCCCACCACCACTGACTGAGGTTGGGAAAACTGCAGAGGTTGGTTTTGTTTGCAGTTGTAGTTGATCCTTACGCAGTGGTATGAAAATCGTAAATTCAGTATTAAGTTTCTCCATGGATTCTTTGTAATAATTGTAAACTGAGCTATTGGTGAATCCATATTATGACTCCATTAGTGAGCTGTGGTATGGTTAGGGTTTTCCTACTACTTCGATACTTTTATCTGTAGAATATTTTTACTAAGGTGCTTTATAACGTGTTTAAAACATTGCATTTACAAAAGGAGTAAAATGCTGTAAATACTGCTTATTTTATGTATTTGGACCAAAAGGTTTAAAGTAACTAGTTTAAAGTGAGGGGTTTGGGGTTTTTTCTTGCACCGGTTCTGTTATGTGTGAAGTGAAAAACATCACATCTAATTCCTGGTTGAGTTAACTGTTGGACATAACTGAAATGCACTTCAGTGACCTCTCTGTCTTCAATACCAGAACGTTGTCCAGGGATTCTCTTTACAGAAATGTAGTCTTCATCCTTGCTGTGGTAAGAGGAAAAGAAGAAAAAAAAAAAATGTCCCGTTGTAGTCTGGTTGAGAAGGATGCAGTGAGTTTGATTGACATAACTGTATTTACGTGACTGACTGTTGTAAATTTGTGGGTCGCCTTTACTAACAGTGTGAAACACCTGGTGAAGGGAGTAAACTGAAGTTTGAGAACAGATGGTTGAGCCCACTGCATTACAGCAAATGGCAGTGGAGCTCGACAAGAATTTGTTTCCTATTGAATTTTCTTAAAGACCTGAGTAGTTACACATCTTACACCTGCCTTTCCTTCCAGGGCTTTTCACAGGGTTTAATGGGGGAAGGCACAGAGGAGACAAAGTAAGGCAGGGTGGTAAAGGTTTAAATTCCTAAGGGATGATGCTGAAAGCTTAGTGTAAAATTACCAAGTGATGTTTTTAACCAACTGGTTCTCCTAATGAAAACAAAGGAAATGGAAAATGGTCTGCGAACTGGACGGCCGCAGCCAAAAGCAACAGCCCAATTACAGAGAGGATGTAACGAGAGGCTATCAAGTACATCTTGCATTTTCTTTGTTTTCTTGGATTTTTCCCTTTTGAATTTTAAAAATAGATCTCTCTTTGTTCTTCTCAAATAATCAGGGAAGTTCCTTCTGATAGCTTACCATTTATATAGCATGAACCATGCATAAGATTTCCTGTTCCACTTCTTGTCTGCTGACGTCATTAATAATGCCAACATGCTCGGGAATAGGATGTGTTAGTTCACACATCACACGTGTTTCTCAGCTGAAGAAAGGAGCTGAGGTGTCGTACACAAGAAGTAGCTAATGGAGATCTAAAAATTTCCATAACAAAGCAGTAACCTTTTGGAAATAAAAGGAATATTTATAATCCCAGGAAAGATTATCCACTCGGTGACAGTTTTATGTTCGATATTTTGACACCGTTGTTTTCTGTCAGAATAATTTGGTCAGTTTACCTTCTCGACTCTCCTTCAGAATTTTCAGAAAAGCAGAAAAGTTTATGCGAGTTTGAAGTGAAAACAGAAAATATTAAGTAATGAAAAGGGTGTGTAGACAAATGCTTCTGTACTGACAGGAAAAATACTCCTACTGTTTTCAGTAAGGTCTGCAGAAACCTCTTCTATTCTGGAAGCAATTTTAAAAGTTGCTTCTGTTTTTCCTTTCCAGGATTTAGAAATTCTTAATTCTGAGTCTTCAATTAACAAATTAACAATGCCTTTTTTTTTTTTTTTTAAAGAGCAATGTATTTTTCACAGCTCGGTATGAGAAAACACACTTTATTCCATCAGACCTCACTTCCTGTTCTCTGCTGTGGACTGACAGGGTTGAGTCAAACAAGAATTTTAGGAATATATTTTTGGAAACCCTAGCTGCGGTTGAAGGGGTGTTCACTCCAGACGTACTCTGAAGATGATGTTGTCTGTGGAACACAGAAGGAATCACGACTGTCTACTTTTATATCTAGTGCGACCACTGAGTCAACTGTGAACTTTCTAGAATCCTTTTAATTCAGAACTATCAAACTTGGATTTCCTAAAAGACAGTTTAGGAAAAGGAGCTTTACAGCTTTTTAATAACCTGCTCTTTTCATCTTCTATTCAGAAATGGAAACAACCCAAACTGTGGCTATTAAGAAGATTTTACAGTATATATATAAACAGAACATATCTTGTGTATTTTCCCTTAATGACCTGTAGTGAAAAGCAGCAATACGTGGATTTTTGTTGTTGCAGGTTGTACCATCACTAAACTTACTATGCAGCTGCCTGAACAGGAATCTTTTAACTGAAGTCACTGTAGTCTCTGCCCAGGAATGAGATCGGCTTTTTTGCAGGCTAAGTTTATTTGAAAGGTGCTGAAATGCTCATATATATATATAGCTGAGAGTAGGTTTTGTTACACCGTTCTGTACTTTTTGTACAAAATTTAAAAGTCCGGATTTTGTGCAAAACTGTAGCTCTGTAGAAACTCTTTGTGTCAGCATAATGGTGGTAGGTCCAGCTGAGCTGGTAACGACATAGCCATAAACCACAGCATGCCTGGAGCACTTGTGGTGCACGGGGCAGTGTTGGCAGGAGAGCAAGAGTGTTTTTAGCTCCTTCCCATAATAATTCCTGCACCGCCTAACAAGAATTTCAGTCGTACTTTGTTCGTACATTTATAAGCAGACACAAGGCTAGGATGCAGAATCTCCTATGTGCACTTTCCTGCTTGCTCTCAGTTGATTTTCAAGCAGTCTTTCTATTAATGGTATGCAAATCATGACTTCATTTTCAAACAGGCGTGAAAATTTATAGCTATACAGTATGGGAGAGAAAGAAGCAGCCTGTCCCGGCCATTTGAAATGCCTTTTCCGGTTACTTAGTTTATCTGAAGATACTTAGCTGTTTTTACTTTCCAGAAATAAACAGTTGCTTATTTCTGGTCTCAGAGCGGTCCTATTTTATATCAGGGAAAAGTCGGTTATTTTCTGTTCTATCTCTGTTATTTTTTTTTTTCCATTAAGTTTCCCTGGCGTTGCTAAAGGTCTATATGACAAAAAGGTGTAGGGACGATGCTGCCTGAACCGTGCTGCTTAAGCTGTCAGTGGAGGAGTCTGATTCACGTGCACTGCCAACTGAGCTCTTCCAAAGCAGAGAGTATTTTTTGACTACTAGCAATTAAACCTAAGGAAACTGTAAGGCTGCTTAGTTGCATGGATGCTTCCTTTACCGTGAGCCTACGCAGCTACGGAACCTTTGCAGCAGTATTTATAGAAAGAGCCCTCTTCCCGAGACTTTCCTGGAGTGTAATTATACATGTTCATACACTTGTACTGTCTGATACTTACATCAGCAGTTTTCTGTAGCTTCTGTAAAAAGAGACAGGTTTGTGAGCATTTCTAAAGCAGTACTGAATGTAATTTTGAGAAACATGGATTGTGCTTCATGACTTTTTTTTTTTCTTTTCAAACACACACAGCTAAATAGTGCCTTTTTTCCTCACAATCCATGTTGAAGAAGCTCGCTCCTACTCACCCTCCGTAAATTGACTCGTTTGTGCAATACTATTCCAACTTGAAACCATTTTGTCACAGCTGTTTGAGAAATAATCTCCATTTTTCCTTACTATGCTGCCAGCTTTCTGTTGTTGAAGTGTTTCAGTTGATTACCTAATGCAAATGCTATAAAATAAAAAGCCCGGTGGGAAGGGGAAAGAAAAGAAGTCTCGTGTCCTGTCTTAATATTTGCACGTCACAGTAAATGTTTGGGGTTTTTTGTTTTCCAGATGATGTTGTTACGCAGTACTGTGAATTTCGTTTGCAGCTCCTGTGAATTTTGGAGGGGAGGGCTGATCCAGAGCGTAGCTTGTCTGTAATTACATATAGCTATAACCAAATATATTTCCAGGCCTTTAGAATTTGCATTGGGTTTTTCTGGCCAGAAGCGTAATAAATTTGCAGAGGGTATGCACTGTGCTGAAAAGTGAAGTTCTCAATATTAAAACTGAGATTGTGGGACACTGGCATTAAAACAAAGCATCGGTACAGACGGTGCTTCCCTGCCCGAGGGAACAACCGACCTGACTGATCACTGTGGTACTGGAAGACGCTCAGTTACTGCGGTGATAAGTGTGGTATAAGAACTTGAGCAGAGTAGAAACATCATTTGCATTTGTAAGCAAGCACTTAAAACAAGAAAATACAGCCAGCGTGGGTAAGCTGCTCTGCTTAGGATTGGTGACGTGTGCTGTATGTAAACATTGTACCCTGTAAACGTTCCTAGCTCTGTGCACCACGGAGCTGAACACGCGTCTGGCCCAGCCAAGTTTCTTAATGTGCTGGTTCCTAAATATTTAATTATCAGCCTCGATGATTAAGAACCCTCACGCAGTTACTCAGCAACTTCCACTTGAGGATTTTGCTGGCTTTTCAACCCCCCTTTCATCGCAAGTAGACTTTCCCTTACTTCCATCAGTGCAAGTGATAGGTGCACAGGAAACGAAGTCCGCTTATATCAGCCAGGGGGAAGTGAAGGGAAAAAAATGCCTCTGTGAAGGTACAGGACTTCCTGAGGTGACTGCACCTCTTTCTGAAATAATGGAGTACAAAAAATGAGCCAAAAAAAGTTCCAATATAAAAAGTGCTTTATTTAAATAAAGGACAGTAGCTTCTGCTGTGAAAGACAGAATGTCTGTCGCGTTACAGATACGTGTTAAGAACTGGTTGAACATTTTTTTTTTTTGATGCTGGCATTTGCCCGGGTAATTGATCTCATCAGCTGAAATTCCTGGGAGGAGAGCGTAAAAAGGGAAAGGGGTTTTTTGTTCAAAGCTAGAATTGATTTTATTTTCAGGCCCTGTAATTTCATTTTATTTGTTGCTTGAATCTTGCATTTGATTTCAGTATCATTTCCTTACTTCTTAATAAAATACAAGAAGTTGCTAGTGAATGGCAAAAGCAATGTCCAGATGTTTTCTTCAAGCACAAGTCCCCTGCTATGACCTCCCCCCAGCTTCATTACCACATAGCGCAGATGTGGTAACTTTCAATAAGAGTTAATTTAAAGGACTAATAATACTCTTTATTAAAAAAAAAAAAAACCAAAACCCAAAACAAACCCAAAACCAAACAACAAACCTTTACAAAGAACACCTGTGGCCTAAAAATGAAGGCTTTGAGACCTTTCACCTTGTCATAATAACCACTGCATCCTCATAAAAATGGAAAATCCCGCGCTGAACATTCTCTGCCCCTTTTCTGCCTGTTTACAAGGCTGGTCCTGAATCTACGCTCCGAGTTGCTGCGCGCAGGCGCTAACTTCTCTATTATAATAAACGAGACTGTGAAAATAATTGCACAAAGAATTCCTACCCATCTTCCTCCTGGAAAAAAAAAAAAAACCCAAACCAAAACCCAAACAACAAACTCTATCTCAGAACAAAATAGATTGAGATGGTGAGTCCTAAGACTTGTGGCTGTAATTCAAGCATACGGGTATTGCGTTCCTCTGATGCTTTAAGAGATGGTTCCCTGCGATGCTTATAGAAGTGTTGTTTCACCCTGCTATTCATGCGAACTCATCTCTGGTTTTCAACTCAAAAAGCATTGTATTTCAAACATAAATTCAGTGTCAATAAGGGAAACCGCTGTTCTGTTTGGAGAGAAGAACATACCTTATTTGGTACGATAATTTAAATGCTCTAACTCAACCAGAACTCTGGGTTTGATGCAGCTGTTCCTGGAAAATATTACGAAATATCTTTACCAAAAAAAAAAATCAGTCTAGAGAATAATAGTGTTCTGGCCCTAAAGGCTTTATTGTCTTGACAAATAGTGATTGCCATTTTTAGCACAGAATAGAAGTTGGCGTCCTTAATATCCTTTATTTAGAGTTTAATAACGTTTAAAATGTTGCTTGACTTGGAGATTTGGCAGGGGGAAAAGAAATGCTGAAGAGACCTGGGCAGTTACAGGCTGGCTTTGTGAAGACCGCAGCGCGTAATGATGAGTTGAATACACGGGCAAAGGTTGCAGTCGATGCAGTAAGAAAGGGGGTATGTACGTCTCTGAAGACAGCGTGTAAAGAGCGTGGAGGAGAGTGCAGGCAGAAATACAAACCGCTGTATGAGATTGCAGTAATTCCTTAAGTTATCATGGCTATCTTTGGTCTAATTATCTGCTTTGGATCTTCAGTGCCTTCCCTTGACTGAATTAATGAATTCAAAGTTGCAGCCATCAAGGCTGCTGCTATAATAAGCAAGGCTTGTACACTGACAAATGAAATGGCTCCTATTTATAACCCCAGTACTTCGCTCCACTACTACTTATAGCTAAGCTATAGATCTGGAAAAGCAGATTACGTTGACTGGAAGGCTTGTCTGCTCTGCATTGGAGGCCGTTCCTTCTTGAAGATAAAAGAGTAATTGCGCGATACGAGTCGAATCCACGAAGTCTGGGAGAAAGCGTCTTATGCTCGGATTACGTGGAGCAAAAATTGTGTGCTTTTTTGGGGTCCGTTCAGAACGAATTCACTGGCTCAGGCAGACTCCAGCCAGACATCTTGTTAATACTAAAGGCTATTTCAGAGAGATGGTTGGAAACCTGAGGCTTGTTTTTAGCAAAAATTACCGTAAACTTTTTGATTTTGTTTTTTTTTTTTTTCCCAAAAAAACTTTTCAACAAAGATTTTGCTGTGTTGGTTTTATTTTTTTTTTTAACTAAGGGAAATGAACATTTTTTTCCCTTAAAAAACAGAGCAAAACAGGAAAACATCAGTGCCTCCACCACTCCAGCAAGCATTCTTTGTCGGAGCCCTTCTTTTTTCTCCCCAAATGTACGGAAAAATGTGTGAGACTTTGAAATCTGGGATCAGCTTCTCCCTTTCCTCAGCTGGCTCTGTGAGATAGCGTAATAGGTTTCGTTCCTTCGCAGGCCTTCCAAAGGATGCCTTATCTCGCAGGTATTGTTGTGGCACATGAGCTCACGCTCCAATACGGAGTTTTATCACGCTCGGTGTTTACTCAGGATCACCTTTGAGAGCCTGGTGGCATCAGAGGTCGCTGTCCTGCGTGTCAGAGGTAGTGCTCACGTATTGTGCCGATAACTTGTGCACGCTAGCGACTGCGTGTGCGACGCTTTGGATACGCTCACCCGGTGCATCCGATGGTCGCTTCATCAAGCAAAGATTTTTACCTTGTGCATTTTTATTAAATAAAAAAAAAAAACCCCACAACTTTTTGCAGGGCAGGTGCCTGACAAGCTGAGAATCGGGCTGCAATCAACAAGTTTTATTAACTACATCTTTGCAGCCAATTCATGCGTAACTTTGGTTCTATATCCCCACCTCACCTGCCCAGGAATGTCTCTTACATATATATCTATATGTAACTATATATGCGTGCGTATGTGTCTACAGGCATAGTTCTCATCACTTGATTATACTGAGATAAAGGGAGAGTGAATTAAAAAAAAAAAAACCACTAAAAGATTCAAAACCAGTTTTGGAAGCCAAGTTTGAAAACCTTGTCAGCAGTCAGAGGGAGTAAAGCATGTCCAGGCAGACACTCAGATGTGCCTTCAAAGCCCTGTTTCTTCACGTGTCTGAAATGGCCTCTCTGCTACTGAGCAGTCCGCTGTGGGCTTTACTCTGTTCTAGGGGCTAGGAAACAAATTTGAAAGAGCTTTCTGAAACGAAAGAGCCTCATACGAAGCTTATTGCTCCTTTAGTAACGTTTTCCAAGACAATCATCTACCTCATGACTGGAAGAGGAGGGAGAAGCGCTGATGTCAGGGTTTATCATAGACATTGAGATGATTGTTCACATTTATTTCATCGTTTTATCTTCCGCTTATGTGCGTTGATTTAAACTCATTCTTTTCTCTCTTGTTTTCTCATAGGCATGAAAAAGATGTGATCAGATTCCAAAAGAGTGCTTTCCTCTAGAGCTGCATTGGTAGACTCTTGCCCATGCCAATCTCAGCTCCAGTCTGAAGTGGACTTCCAGTAGCCTGGAATTCTTACCGTCTAGTTCCAAAGATACTGCAGAACACTGGGAAAGGGGGACCTGGGTGTTGCAGCCATACAGGATACTGTAAAATTTCTTCAAGGCTGTGATACTCCCCAGCTAAAAGCACTGCAAACTTAAGCATTTGTCAGCTTTTCAATCGAGGAACCTGAATTTAGGTGTTTACGTTAATACGTAGTTATCTAATACAAATACCAGTAACTTTCTAGGAAAGAAGAATATCTAGTTTTGGTGCCAAGATATTAACATCCATCAACAGTCTGGCATCTGAGTTTGTAATTGTTGACTTTATTCTTTTAAAACCACCCAGGAAATTGTTTTCTCTTGTTCCTTGTTATGAAAATACATACCTAACAATTTATTTATTTTTATTTTTAAATTGTTTCCTCTTCGTATTCTCGTCTGTAATAACATCTGCAAGAAAAATGTGAGTTAGGAACATTAATCATTTGGGAACCTTCGGTCTAAGTCTTTGAAGACAAAGTGCTGCTTCTGCTGACTGTAGATTTTTTTGCCCAGGGTGGTTTCCTCTTTCCATATAAATAAAATAATAATAATAATAAAAAAAAAGAAGCTGCTAAAACTGTGCTGCTGTTCTTCCCAAATCAGGTAGGGGCAGGGGAAACCCTCAAGGAATAAAGAGCAGGTTTTTTCTGTGATGTTGACATAAAAAATGGACCAGAAACAAAAACTTAAAAGATTTTTGAGAAACACTATTTAAGTGACATAAATGAAAACCAAAACCAATTCTACACCTGCCCAAAGCTGGGGCAGACCCCCACATCACTTCAAAAACTGACAGGATTCTGCCCTCTCAATGTCATTTCAGATTAGGAGTGGTTCTTAGGGTCTGCAGATTGGTTTCTAGCGTTCAACTGTCAATATATCAACTGTCTATAAATGCATCAAATCATGAGATTTATTAGCAAAATTGGTTTACATCTCAGATTTCTGTGACGAATGTGGAGGTGCTGGGCAAAAGTGGGTGAAGAGTTGAAAAAATGAAAGGCAGGAGGAAGGTTAGGTGTGGAATATTGGTGTCAGGCTTTAGGAATGATAATTTTCCAGTCTGTCAGATGATGTAGAGCATAACTGAGAAGTTGAAGTACCTTCCTCGCAGTTACTCATCAGAGACAGGTAACGCACCTTGCGCGTGTGATGCAAGCGGACCACTGCAGATGGAGGGTGAATTCCTGCATCTTGCACTCGTCGTCTTTCTAGCCATCTCTGGGCATCTGTCATCGTCATCATCTACCCCACAGAGGAAAATATCTCGGGTAAGAGCTTTCTTTTCCTACTTGGGAGCAGTACAGATGCTTGTTCTTTGTACTTAACTTGGTATAAGAGCTGTGTTAGTGTTACTGCACGTAAATATTTTTATTGGCATGTAAACTAATAGTGCTGCAGATCAAAAGGAAGCCCATGTGGTGGTAAGCAGGATTGGTATGTGGATGCCATAAGATCTGATTATTACCAGATAGTATCGAATGGAGTCCTCTTATTTTGCAATGGTTTTGTTAGACAACCTGGAGGGAAGGCATTGAAAGAGGTGGGATTTATCTGTCCTGAGAAACTGCACCTTCTGACCCTTCCCGGTGCCTGTGTGCAGGCTCACCCCTCGCCCAGGTACGGTCTGGGCTGGCCGGTGCTTCAGCAGGGATGCCCCGTGCAGGGGAGGGAATGGCCCGGCGGGGTTCCCATTTCCGCCGGCAGCAGGAACGCTGCTGCCAGCTACAGCAAACGGGAACAGTTTTGAGGAGCAGGGCCCCGGCCTGGTGCGTGTGCCTGCTGAGCAGTTTTGGTATTGATTTGGTATTGATTCGAGAAAACAGCAAGACTGGGCTTTTCATTGCACTCCTAAGCCAAGAGTGCGGTGCCTGCAAATACAGCAGGGCTGTTGGCATAGGGGAATCGCCTACAGCTATGTGAGAACATCGTGGAGGAGCCAGGAGTTCAGCTGCGACCTCCTGAGCCCTGCAAGATCTCCTCCCATGTCTCTTCACTAATCTTCCCCTGTAACTTTCTACCTTGGCATGACTAATGCTCCCAATTAATGTGTACTAACCTCTAGCATTTTAATATAATAAAATAATAATTTATGTCTTAATATGGAATTTCATTTTTGTACTTGCCTGTCATGTTTCAGGCACCAGGAAGGGCCAAAGAACAGGTGTGGTTGTCTGGGGAGTGCTGTGTTTGCAGCACTGGTCATGAGTTATGAATCCCTTGAACTCGCTGTTGTGGGCTGAAGCCGTATCAGGATACAAGATGTTGTTCTCTGAGACTCCAAAATGAGTCCGAGCCCCTGAAGTGGGAAATGAAGCAACATAGAACAGCTTTCCGAAAGTTGGAACTAACTCCTTTGACTCACTGGGAAAAGGGTCAGAACAGGAACAGCTGTCTGTGCTGGCAGCGTTAGGGGATTAGAGCGCAGCAACGCGCCTGCTTTTCTCCCCGTAAGACTGATTCTTGCTTCTGAGGTTTTGTCTGATCAGAGACAAGAAATGCCATGGTTGGCATTTGATTCTTCAATGTCCAGTGCAAGTGTTTCTTCATTTGTCCACCGTATAACCACTTTAAAAACCAAGGAGGAAAAGATCAGGGGAGGTTGCCTGATCCCTTTAGACATCTGTGGCCATCGAGAACAGTGGTGCTTCAGAGTCCTGTCTAGGGAATGCTTCAGATAGCCTTGTGGTGAAGTATGCAGCTGGTGGGAACAAATGGGGAGACACAGAAAACATTTCATTATCTACGACCTGCCCATTTGTGTTCCCAGACCAACATCTGTAAAGACAGGGCTTTTTTGATTCATTTTGAAAAAGAAAGCGTCTTCCCCTGCCCCAGCAAGGACTAGTCATGCAAAATGAAAGCATGAGGATATTGGACTGAGATCATGCCAAAAAAGCCTTTGTTCTTCTTGCTATACATTCCCTCTTACATTCAACTAAAAGTGTGTCCAAGACCATCCGTGCCCTTGCCATGCAGTGGTGCTGTCAAAAGGAACATCACCTTCCCCTACACTCCCAAGAGATACGTTGTGCCTTAAATGTGCACGTGTGCAAGCTGAGCCCTGCAGCAACACGTCTGCTTTAGAAAGCAATGCCTCCAGGGCTCTGCATGTCCACAGGATCACTGCAGGTTTAAATCCTGCCCCACCACTTGCTGCAAACGCCATTGCACTGTCCTCCCCATCCCTGATGATCTGTTCTGTGGTTTGGTTTTTGAAGGGGAGACCGGCTCTCACAACCTCTGCAAGCTCTCCCCATCTCCAAGGGGGCTGGGGGTAGGTGACCTTTGCGAGGCGATAACTGCTTTAAAATTAACACGCGTCTCTTTTTCCACTTGCTGCAATTATTTAGAAACCTGCATGTCAAACGACCCACGTTAAGCCAAAGAAACATATTACTAGGGGTGTGCTAACAACACTAGTGCACTAAACCACAACTGACAACCTGACCCACCACTGTGCTTTAAAAGGGCAGGGAGTTGGAGTTGGAATTCTGCTTTAATTAGGCCATTACCTGACCTTCAAAGTTGTATTTTCTTCCTCCTCTGCATGCTATGCTGGAGGAAGGGCTGATGGAGAAGACAGGAAGAGCCCTATCTGATCGTTATCGGGAGTGGATGAAAGCCATGCGTTGCCTTTTGCTTTTGACATGTGCAATTAGTTCGGCTTGTGTGGAAGAAACATGTCAAGGTAAATGGCCGTCTCTGTCTTTTCCTCTGCCGATTCCTGGCAAGCTCTGTCATTTGCTCCTTATGTGAAAAGCTATTCAATCACCTGTTGACAGTGGTATCCCTCTCATAAAACTCGCAGCATATCCTGACTACAGAGCACCATGAGATACCTTTGCCCAGGCAGTGCATCAGGCGGTGGCCTGCCAACTACCAGTAGGCTGTTTTACAGGCTGAGTGCACTCCAACTCTCCTCGTAAAACTTTGTTTGAACCCGGCTGTTGTTACATCTTCTTTCCCCACCACCACCCCTTCAAAAAAGCCTTTTCCATTTTTCGGGGCATACAGAGATCTTTCTCTCCAGGGCATGTGACATCTTGTGGCGCTTACCGGGAGCACGCTGCCATTGCCCTTCCCCGCCAGCCCAGCAGTCTCCAGTGGCTCTGCCGCCTCCTTGTCAGAGATGTTGTGTCTCCTGTGTTTGCTCTGACTTAGTCTTCCCAGGCAGGGATCTGTGCTAATGCACTTACCTTCAGAAAAATCAGTGAAACCGGTTCCTGCCTGCAGCTGCTGCTGGCTGCCGCCCGTGCTCAGCACGCACAGGGGGTCAGACCCTCTGGGGCTGTGTTGCTGGTGACTCTCATGGAAGGCAAAAGATCTGGTTTGTGGATTTTTTTAATACATAGATATAAGAATTTATTTTATTTTTAAAGTTCATTTCACCAGATTCAAGCAACGCTCTGCTTAAGAGAAACAAAGTCAAAAGCAAAGAAATCCAGTGCTGAGAGAGAGTGAACTTTTAGTTCACCTTTTAGGCCAGTTGCAACCGTGCTGCCAATAGGTTACGCTGAAGAAAAGCGCTAAGCTCAGGCCACGTTCATATCTTGGAAGCATGTGTGTGCCCTTCCACTGCTGCTGAAGGGGTGGCCTCTTGCTGCTCCCAGCATGAGCCACGGTCACAAGTCTCCGGTCATACCCTCTGTCTCACTGCAGATTTCCTGTGTGGCCCCGGGAAAGCCGTTTTAAACTCATGCTATCTCCTTTGCTTTGACCAGAAGTGCTGCTAATCCTTTTCCTTCTTGTAAGTCAAATGTCAGTGTGGCCGGCTGGCGGCTGCGAGAGCTCTGTCTGTCCCAGGACTGTGCAGACGGTTTCTATTTGTCCCCATTTGGGTGCTGTACCTCAGCAGATGGTGGTGCCGGTGCTCCCCGGTACCACGCAGAACACACTGGAGAATGTCCCTGGGAAAGGTTTGCAAAGAGCATCTTTTGTTGTTCAATCACAGACATTTTGGTGTTTTGGTTTTTTTTCTAAGAAGGATTTAAAGGGTGATGGAGTGGCAGCAGAGCCCATCAGGGACAGAAATCATATAATGTGTTAGCAAAGGAGGTGCATTCAGAGATGAGGACAATCACTGCACTTTTACAGTACTATTATATGATTAAAAATGTACTTAGTTCTGCTTTATAAAGGGCAAAATCGAGGCATGGCAAGACCCAGTGGCTTCCTCAGGGGCACACAGGAATTATTTTTTTATTGGTACTAAACTACGGTGTGACCTGGCCAACAAATAACTGAAGTCCTGTGCTGCTGGAGAGCCTTGGGAGCCTGGTGTCTGAGTGGGACAAGGCTTTGGCCTTCACCAAGAGCTGGCTCTGCGACCAGGGACCTACAGTGCTGCTGCCCAAGTGCAGGGGCAGCGACTGGACTTCTGCCCGGGCCGAGCAGGTGCAGGATCTTGGTGGGGCGTGAGGAGGGAGAGGAGGCTGCGGGCACCCGGGGTGTTGCCTGCGCCTGGGTTTGTGTGCAGGCTGCTCGCCTGTCCCTCTCCCCTTTTTAGGAGGTGGCAATCGTACGGTTACAGTGACGTGACTGGTCATCAGATAATTTGCGCTTTTTATCGCTTTAAATATAAGGGCCTGGTCCTTAATCTGATGGCCTTCAGAGCTAAACTTGAGGACAGATAAACTATTAGCTGCTAAACTCGGTCTTTATCAGGCTCTGAGCAACTCGCGGGAGGCTGATACAGGGCTGCGAGCTCAGGAACCGGGAGGGCTCAGCAGGGACAAACTCTTTGCTTTTACCCGAAACGCGAGACCCCTGCCCGGCTACCTCTCCCCCTTCTCTTCCGAGAGCGTTAAGGACGCGAACAGCCCAATCGTAACGGTGTCGTCTCCTTTAGAGGCTTCTTTAGAGGAATAAACCCCCCGGGTTAGTGACTGCGGGGTTTTCGGGGGGCAACAGCCTGGCACTGGGAGGGAGGGGGAGCAGCAGTCTGGCACTGGGAGGGACTGGGAGCAGCAGTCTGGCACTGGGAGGGCCTGGGGCACCAGTCTGGCACTGGGAGAGACTGGGAGCACCAATCTGGCACGTTACTGGGTGTTACTGGGCGTTACTGGGCGTTACTGGGCAGGACCTGCTGCAGAAGTGCTGGTCCACCCGGGAGG
>JAAGNO010004210.1:0-11392 GCA_033439905.1 Ceryle rudis | reverse complement strand
CGTCCTAAGCGCGTTCTCGGGCGCGGGCACGCGCAGGCACCGCTCCGCGGCCCACGGGTGCCTACAGCTCCCCAGCCCACGGTTCACAGGAGCCTGCAGCCCCCCACTGCAGCGAGAGACGCTCCAGCCCGGCAGGAGGAAGGAGAGCACTTGCTGAAGAGCAGCGCAGCCGGTGAAGAAGCTGAAGCCCAAGGCTGCCTGTGACCACCTCAGACCTTCATCTCCTGTAGGGAGTGGCAGGACTCCCACCGATGGGAGGCCACGGGAACCGCGTCTCGCTGCTGGTGCCTGCATGCCCTCGCCCTTGCTGTTCCTACAGACGTCATGGTTTCCTTGAGTTCACAAATCATTATTTAAATTATTTTTATCTTGGGTACATCCCCCACTTACTCACCTGTCCTCAAGGGACTCAGGTCTGTGTTCTTCAAGCCTCCCATGTGCCCCCTTAGATCGCCTTAGCAAGCTGAATCAATGCGCATCCTTCTCCTGCCCCCAGACACATTCACGCGCAGCTTTTTCAGTCTCCCTGCTGATGCATCTAATCCAGACACGGAGTGGCAGGACCTGCTGGCGACCAACAATGAGAAGTCCGGGGCCTTCTGAGCCCTGCGGGGACACAACTACGTCCACGGCTTGACTCATGGAGTCCCTTGGAACGGGCAAAGACTGCTGAAATGGAGATGTTTGTGCCCCTCTCCATAAAGCAATCCAATTTTCGTCCTCCTCCTGTCTCCTTCCAAAGTCTAGGTTGAACTTTTCCTCAGCACGTCCTCTCTCTAGCTTCTACGTACACCACCAGAAGACCCAGTGAGGCAGGGAGGGGGAAGCTGGAGCGATCAGCCCTCGGTCAGGACACTGCCCACCAGCCCCACCCATGCCATGGAGGGAAGCAGCAGAGACATTCTGCGCTGGGTTCCCTCGCCTTGAATATCTGAACACTAAAGGAACAGGAAACAGAAGTCCACTCTTGCTAATTTTCTTGCCTCTTTTCTCCCAACTGGTCATCACTCAGAAGGGAGGTGTGGCTGATCCTAGGAGACAGACCTTGTCATCAATCTGGCTTCCACGGGCTGCTCGTGTGGCTGTGTAGACACTGTGGGATTTAGATACCTGGGAGGGCAGCAGCTGCACAGGAAGATTCAGGTGTGATTTCGACCCTTCTCAAGAACACGGATCACCTAGAGACTGTAGAAGGTCTACAGCGTGTAGCTGACGCATTCCAGACGGCCGTACGTTGACAACGGCACACACTGACAATGCCAGTGCTGTGAACCAACTGGGGCAGCCTGGAACCAACTCCGATCCCTGGTGCAGAGGAGTTGTATGACAAAATCCATCTGGGAGAACGGTAGAGATCAACCCCAAAGAGTGGCAGGGAAGAAAAGGAAGCAACAGGCAATTACCCTAACAACACTCTCTTTGCCTATAAGCCTAAGCATGTCAGGCTTCCCCAGAACTGGCCTTTCCTTCACTATCCCGCTGTACTCCCCTCGTTTGTGTTTAGCCACACTTCTGAAATCCATTTAAAAAAAAAAGAATTTTGTGGTTAAGTTTTAGGTAATGGGTGAGACAAATGGTTTTGTCAGAGCACATTTAACCCATTTTCCATAGCTTTACGCCAACCAACGTCTCAGCCTCCAAATCTGACACATTTATTTACTCTTCTGAATTCACAAACTCAACCGAATCCTTTCATTTTTAAGGGCCATTTATTAAATGCAGTTGACAGGACAAACATTGGCTCCCCATATGTGTAAAACCATCTCCTAAATCCCTATCTAGTTTAGCTTCACACTCACTAGGGCATAAACACCATTAGAATAAGGCATACAAAGAGCTTCCCAGCCTTTTTACCTTGTTGCACCCGAGGCATCATCATGCCCATCATCTTATAAGGCATTTTCCCTATGATCAGAAAAGCAAATGTAAGGTAACAGTAAAATCTCTGAGAATACTGACATCTTAAACTAAGACAATTTGCTTCAACTTCTCCTTTTGTACAGAGCTGAACAAAACTTTTTAATTTACCACAGATAGAAGATTTGGGTTTTCTATGAAGTACATGCATTCAGTCTGCTCCGAAACATTTGGACGGCATATACAGTCTGATATTTAACTTTTATTTCATCAGAAGTAAATTTAATTCTACCTTTCAGTGGAAAAAATCTTGAGATAATCAATGCAGAAGCCATTTCTGCAACTATTCACTTTGTCCTTCACTAACCTCTATGAGGAACTTTGTCTTGGCCTATTTATATCGGAACACTGACAAGGAATATTTTCTAAGTATTCCAGCACTGCTCTTTCAGCTGGATTCATAGTAATGGAAAACCCTCCATGGAGGGGAGGAAAAACCCCCTCAGAATGAAAGCTCATCTCTGATAAACTGTCTGAGCAAATGGACACCTCCATATACATGAAAAATTTAGGCAAAGTAGAACAAAAGTAGAGGGACCGAGGTGTGGAAAAGCTGTTAACCGTTCTGCTCACAGGCGAAAGGGAGGAGAACAGAATTAGTAACCTTTTCTACGTGTTGGTTCTGTTCTGATTCGCCGTAAGATCCTTCCACAGCCCCAGCAGCACACTGGAGAGGACCAGGAGCCTAATTCCCCGCCCCGTACCGCTCCTGGGTACCGACTAGTGCTCATTTTCAAGGAGGCCACGGTACATTTCCTCAGCTGTAATTCATCCTTCTTCCCACGCTTCAGAGAAAGGAGGGTTTATTAAGTAGCATTTTCAACTGCAACAGACGTACATCCGAGAGAAAGGCCTGTACTTGCATTCAGCTTTTCGAAACACGAAACGGTGACTGGCGAGTACAAGCAATTTTATACAAGAAATCAAGTCACTCAAACCTTCTTCATTGTGAAGAAGCCGAGACTGGGAAGGTTCACAGCCGGCTGACAATGGGAAAAGGATCAAAAGCAACGTTCAAGGCGTACACAAACTGAAGAAATAGGTGCTTTGAAGTCTACAGTTTTGTTTTCTTCCCTTTACAAGTCTATACTACGATATGGAGAGAAAAGCCTGTGTGTGTGTGTGTGTGTGTGTGTGTAAGGTCTTCACCCCATCCATTTCCTAAATGAAGTTCCACAGTTCTATTTTTGTTAAAAAAAAAAGTATTTTATAATTTAATACCTGTTTCAAGATTCTCAAATCTGCGGTGCTGTTAACATTGCACTGAATTGGCATTATCCATTTAAAAAAAAAGGAATTAAAAAGCAGCTCTGAACTTTGCTTCTGAGATGGAAGCACTGTCTCTGAATCAACAATGACTCCTGTCACTCTTGCTTTGCATCTTTCAAGGCCTGAAGTCTTTCTAAAAGGGGTGGATGGGAGTAATGCCACATTGAAAAGATCCAGTCAGAAACAGGGAATCCTAAATTATCTTTGTTTAGCTTGATCAAAGCAGCATATAGGTCTTTAGCCTTCCCAAGTTCCTTGGCAAACGCATCTGCTTGAAACTCAAATCGTCGGCTCAATACAGTCAAACAAAATGAGAGAACCTGTGGAGAGAAATATATCACCACTTACTTCAAAATTCAGCTACCTGAATTCCTTACACTCTCAGTAAATATTATTGTATCTGCCTTCCTCCATCCCACACATCACCATGGCTGCAGAATGATCTCACTAAGGTTGATCCAGGCCACACCTGAATCTGGGAGTCTTCCCCAACACGGAGCACTAAGCCTTTTACTAAAACAAGATATCAGATAGAGAAGCTAGAAATGTCAAACTCCTCCCCACCCCCAGTCAAAATAATTACTTAATTAGGACGATACTTCAGCATCTATGCTGTGAAAACAATTTACCTCGTTGTAGGGGGAAAAAATGAACTGGAAAATAATCATCAAGCCTATCAGGGTAGGCTGGGTGTCGTAGAAACCAAATGCGGCGAAGAGTTCTTTTCGACCAATTAACACAGCAAACAAGAAGAAGCAGAGGAAGGAATTCATCTGGAGAAAGGAAACAACATTCTTGATTTAGAGGAGTTTTTAATCCAAGTCAAAAATATGGCCATTACAGATCTGCACAGAAACACCACTGAAAAAACCCCACAAATAGATTACTAAGTAATATTAAAATAGGAGCAATCAGCTGACCTTGATCTGCTTGCAGTAAACACTATTTTCTGTCAACGAGCTAAAAAAGTCTAACTGGTGAAGACAGATGAAAAGGCGAGAAAATAAGATAAGTGAGGAGGGAGTACAGAGTAGAATCCATCTCCTCAGAATTAAGCACAGGTTCCAAAAAACTTTAAAACCTAACAAAACACGTCTGTGCTGTGTCATGCTTCCAATTCCTGGACACAATCTACGCTTCCAGCTCAGCCATGTGTCACTGTGCTTGCCTGGCTCTTCAGGGGCCCGAGGCAGGACCGTGCCTTACCAAGTTTTCGAGAGAAGGTGATTAGTACCTTTTCAATCCATTTAAGTGGCTGTTTGGTCTTTTTAGAGTAATGTGGAAGGTGCCAGAATATTGTTTGTTATTGAAACACACCGGGCAGAAAAAAAAAAAAAGAGAGATGGCTGTGACATCAAAGAATCAACAGAAAACTCAGAAGACATTGCCAAAGAATTTGTGAAAATTTCTGGAAGTGAAGATAAAATCTGCCTATTACAACAAACTAATAGTATCTAGAAAGTGGATCCGAAGACAAAAGTTACACGAGTTAGCAGAGTGGCAAAAGCATCTTAACAGTTGTTAGTTGGTAGGGATCAACACTGCTGTCAGAAACTGGAAGGTTTGGGCCTTAAAGCAGAAAGTAAGAAGGACCTCACTGAAGTGTTCAGTTGCACGGAGAAGAGAAAGCCAGTGTGGAAACAGAAAGGTAGAGATTTTCTTAAGCAGGAGCTTAACAGTAACATTTCCAGCCTGAAAAGCTTGTCTTTAAAAAACAAGACCAGAACAGTATTCCTGGAATGGAGCACAAAAAAGACACGATGGAGTTACAGGTGAGCGGGAGTGCGGCTAAGAAGAGAAAAGGCAACAAAAAAAGGCTGGGAACTTGGAGAAAAAGGGCGGGTGATACTTGGCATGAGACAGATCTACACCAAAGCGTGCAGCAGACTGCTGCTAGTAATTTCATGGAAGGCACATAGCTGCGCTTCGCTCTGAACTTGAGCTTTGGGGGAGGAATTCCCTCGTATCACGCAATGCCCAGAACACCACGCGTGAGTAAACAGACCATTAGGCTCCTCTTCTTCAAAGGCAAGGTTGAGCAATCTCTGGAGATTGCTTCAGCGTTGGCTCCCACTTGGGCACGCACCGAGAATGTCACAATAAAGTTAATTACCAATAATCAGTGCACAAGAGAATATGTTACAAGGAAGAATGCCCTCCAGTGCCAGGTTTCATAATCCTCAATCCCATTCCTTCTCAGCTCTCCCAGGAACAAAACAGAGAGAAACTCTCAGACACAACAGCCTCCCCAGACATAATGCCAAACACCTAAAACAACGCAGGCTGGGAGACATCCAATCCTACGCCTAGGACAGGGATGGGAACTGGTCTTCTGAGAAGGCTCCCAGATTCAAAGAGGCAAGGAGTAAGCGTTACAGAGCAAGTAAAATGTGTCCCAGCTTCAGAAGGCTGCTGAGGTGAATTAAAATGGCAGCAGATGTGCTTTCTACCAACCAGATGGAGCAAGGAGGAGGCAGAAAGGCTAGTGCATGTTCACTGTAGACACAGCAAAGAAAGAAAGTTGTTAGTCTGGTGGTTTTTGTTGCTGAGAATAAGGACACTGTGTGGATCTACACTTAAAAATCTGGAACCAAACATCTGGAAACAGCAACGATGACAGAATGCTTTAGGAAAACCACCACTCTGTCAGAACTTACCTGGCTGATGATAATATTTTTGACAGTGTGACCTAGCTTCCAGTGACCCAATTCATGACCAAGTACAGCCAGAACTTCTTCATTTTTACATCCTTGTTTCTTATTCTGAGGGAATAACAAAGCAGAAGTAACATCAGGTATGACCACAACTGAATACATTTCTTACTTATTAGTCTTTTCCTAAGTCACTTAAGCGTTCCTAAAGTGGGCTCTTCCCTTCTACCAGCAGATACACACAGATAATTTTTTATTGAGCCTTTTTCAAGAAGATACTTACAAAAAAATAAACAAACTTTTAAGATTTGTACCGTGAGAAGGTGTTCTCTCATGCCTATGCAAACCTGAAAGATTTGCCTTCCAACCTCTCTCCTACCACCCCTTGATATTCTCCTGTTTCGTTACTCCTGTTTCGTTTTCGTTACGTTAAGAAAGGGCATTGCGGTGGAAGCAGACACTCAGAGCCACAAACTTTCAACAGAGAATTGAGAGCAAAGTCCTCTCCCTACTTCCTTCAACACTCCACACCCGGCCTCCCTCCCAGGGCACTGTGGTTCCTATAAAGCCAACGACAACATCCCTGTCCTCTGCAAAAAACTGCTATCGCGTGCCTTAAAGCTATCGCTGGGAAGGATGGACATCTGGACTTTCAAGGGTACGTGAGCAAGTCAGTACTGGCTTGTGTACTGAGGACATAGCTGAAGGACCTGCTGAAACAGAACGAGGAACTTCTCTCCTGTGAGGGTCACAGAGCACTGGAATGGGCCCCCAGAGAGGTTGTGGAGTCTCCTTCTCTGGAGATGTTCAAGACCTGCCTGGATTTGTTCCTGTGTGACCTGTGCTGGATTATATGATCCTGCTCTGGCAGGGGGGCTGGACTCCAAGATCTCCAAGGTCCCTTCCAACCCCTGACACCCTGTGATACCCTGTGTGTGTGAATACAGATGGAATTATATACGTAAACAGAGCTATGTATACATAGCTATATTTACATGTATAAAGAGTCTATCGACAGACTGAAAAACATTCTTTGGAACCGCTCAAGAGAAGGAAAACAAACTAAACCCCTGAGCCCTTATTCAAACAAGTCCAAGCAAGGCCTATTTGTCCCACGCAGGGAACCAATGTTTTGCTGAAGCCCCTGTGGATTTCTACGGTCTCTTCAGTGCTATCTGCACCACTCCCACAGCCCCAGAGATTCCATTTAGCAGCTCAGGGATACTTTGGAATTGAAATCATTAGGTTTGGGGTTTTAGCATCTCGCTCGGGCCGTTTAAAACATATTGAGAAAACACAAGGAAATATCTCACCAAGAAATTAATGTAAATAACACGATGAAAAGCAAAGATGAACTCACTTTGGTTTTAGACTTTTTCTCTTCGTTCTCACCATCTTCTCCTTCTGCTGGCTCTTTGTTCAGTGCAGAATAATCTTCCAGAAGGGTGTCGAAGAGTACTATCCTCTTATTCTTGAAGAATCCATAGAAATAGGCATTGCTGTGAGAAGAACGCTTAGAACCTGATGGGGAAAAGCGACATTAAAAACGGAATAATCCCATGCACTGAAGACTGTGCAGTGCTACATCAGATTCTTCCAAAGTAATTCTCAAAGCCGCCAAAATATCAGTAAAGAAACTCAAACTAATGAGTCTGCAGGTTGAAGGGTATCTTAAAATGGCCTAAGTAACGGTGATCTCAGTTACTGACTCCAAGAGAGAAATCATTTCTTTCATCTGTAAAAATCACTGAAACATAAGAGCAGGCGTGTGAAGATCCAAGACCCAGAAGAAAAGCAACTTCTATTGCAATTTCGGGTTCGGAGCAGAGGGAGCATTCTGCACAGAACGTGTGTTGCCTCCTGGCAAAGGATCTCTGACGAGTACAAATATGTTTAGAATTTTTTTCATGTGCCTGCAAAGATGATTCGAAACAGATAAAGGTGAAGATGTTAGAACCAGGTAAGGAGAAGATGTAGATAGGAACTACAGGTATCAGGCAGTCCCTTAAAATTATTTTTGTTTGAAAGGAACAATTTTTTACAGTTACTTTTATCCAGATCAGGTGAATCGTGGACTGTTTGTACCATCAATATACTTGGGGCCAAGAAACTCAACTCTTTCCATGGAACATGGACCAGATGACCTCTAGAGGTCCCTTCCAACCCAGACATTTCTATGTAACATGGACTGTCAGTTGATTAAAAAGCTACCTAGATGAAAGCAGTTGTTAAAACGTGGCCTATTTTTGCATCTGGACAGGAGCTGTTGCACCATGAGGACTGAAACAAGTCTCCTGAAGATAAAGAGGTGGATTGCTCAGGGTTTTTTTTGTCAGCGAAAGATAAGACAGTCCAAGTTGAAGGTGTTTGCCTTCAACTTTCACTATAAATGTATGAGCCGCATAAATCTCCTTAGGACACAAAATATCCATTGCTGCACTGCAAGCCAAGCCACGGTATGGTCATGGTAACCTTCAGCACCAACCCAGAAGAGATCAGCAGAGGAAGAGGCTAGTCAGAGCATGAAGCCTCATCAGCCAGTCCCTTCTCGGTGGAGAAATCTGAACAGCCACGGAGTAGCAGTGTTCCTTCACCTGCGTATCAGGAGAAACTTCATCCTCCACTAAGCGTTGCTGGAGAAGGAACCTTTGTAATCTGCCTGTTACAGAACAAACCCTGAAATGAAAAGACTTGGTGGCGTTACTAAGAAGTCAGTTCTGGAGTGAAAAGAGCCACGAGACATAGTGCAGAAAAACTCTGGCATAAAGATGTTCACACATCCAGTCCCCCACGTCAGAAGGAAACGGTGCTGGCTCAAGATTCTTAAGGGTGCCATGAAGGAAAATGGGTGTTTGGCAGCCTCCCTCCACTGCTGATCATTGCCACTGAACAGAGACACACTAAAGAAGCCGGTGCAGTAGGGCACACGCAGGTGCCAGAGTACCAACTGCCTTCCACGACTTTCACTATAGTTAAAGGGAGGATAAAAAAGGTTCTGAGCAACCTGCTCTAGTTGCAGATGGCCCTGCTCTCAACAGGGGGTTGGACGAGATGACCTCCAGAGGCCCCTTCCAGTCCAGACATTTCTAGGATTCCATTTCTACGATTCTATAGCACCATCAACACACGTGGGAAACACTTCCCTACTTGGCAAGCCTCTGTGCTGACTCTCAGGCTTGAAAAGTTTCAACTTCGCTAGGAAAGAGAGGAGCTTCCTGGGCTCCAAATATATCAGAGTTGCAACTTCGCTAGGAAAGAGAGGAGCTTCTTTGGCTCCAAATCTACCAACAGCAGTAGTTTCTGGCTGCAGTGAGGCAGAGCATTCGGTGGATTTGGCCAGCCCAAAGCTTGGAAAGCCACAGCTCCCGGGCTAGATAAAGCCTTCGTCACCCTCTCTTACAGCAACATTCTGCCATTTCAGCTCTTTTCACCATCTCACTGCTTTCACCAAGGCAGCAAAAGCACCTCTGATCCTCACAGGTGGGGCAGAAAAAAAACCAAACCAAACCAAAAATTTGGAAAGTCCCTGAAATCTAGTTCAGAAGGGAGCAAAATGAGTAACAGTGGAAATGTCAAGCAGTAAGGTGCTCTGTGAACAGCGAGGGGGAGGGAAGTGACATGGCAGCTGCTCCACCTTACAGTGCACGACCTAACAAAAGAGGACAAGAAATTCATTACTAGAAAGTGAAAAAATTAGTCTCAAGTAGAAGGTATGAGTTTGTCCAGCCACATCCAGAAACTGTCCACCTGAACACTCCAAGGAACAGGTGTCTTGAACTTCCATAACTTTTTCACCGTGGACCTTGAGACAATGAATGCTAAACTGAGACTAGAAAAGATCAAAAGCGACACTTTCTCTCCTTGGTTTAAAGTTCTAAAATTGGAATCTTGATTGCCGCTTCCATTTCTGTCTGTATTTCCATTCCACAGAGACAAGACAACGCTTCCAACAAGATGCTGAGTTAAGGCTGTACATTCAGCTTCACTTTTCTGACCTCAAGGCAAAAAAAGGGAAAGTGGTACAGATGTTGCCAAGTGTTACAATAGCTGAGGAATATAAGCAACTGCCCTGCTACAGCATCCAAAATCAAAGCTAAAACCCCACAAATTCACAATTAAAAAGTATTTCTATTAAAAACCCAATCTCACCTTCAACAACATACACCTTAGTCAGGGGGAAATCGATGCTCTTTGCCATTGTTTCAATTTGTTGCTTGAGTTCTCCCTCGGGAAGCGGAATGAATTTATCAAACAGAGGTGCAATATAGTCTGCATAGATTGTAACAAGCACCTGCAAACACAAACAGGTATTAAAAACAAGGCATACAAATGTGTGTCGAGTACTAAATGCGGAGCTTGAGTAAGTACAAAGAGAGGGTGAAACTTCAGGAAAAAATATGTGATAAAGCAGAGTCCTGAACGAAGTGTGCTCCACAGCAAGGCTCCCTATGGCTCATCCCATCTACAAAGACAACTACTTAGTCTGGTGACAGTCAACAATTCAACAGCGAGCTGGGGGTAGGGGCAGGCTAATCTACAACCTGTAGTCCTCAGCAGAATTAGTGTAAACAGGGGGTTTGCTCTGAGGGTTCATCAAAGAACAGAAGGCAAAGCCACTAAGACAGCTGGGAGCAGTGGTCTGTCAGTCACTGGCTGTCATCTGCACCCACTGCACCAATACTGGAGAAGAGAAGACTGGCAGGGATTTAATAAATGTTTATAACTATCTGAGGGCTGAGTGTCGGGAGGAGGGGGGCAGCCTCTTCTCACTCGTGCCCTGCAATAGGATGAGGGGCAATGGATGCAAGCGAGAGCACAGGAAGCTCCACCTCAACCTGAGGAAGAACTTCTTCCCTGTGAGGGGGACAGAGCCTGGCCCAGGCTGCCCAGAGAGGCTGTGGAGTCTCCTGCTCTGGAGACTTTCCAGCCCCGTCTGGATCCTGTGTAACCTGCCCTGGAGTCTGTGGTCCTGCTCTGCCAGGGGGGTTGGACTCTCCAGGGTCCCTTCCAGCCCCTGACATCCTGTGATCCTGTGAACTTCACAGCGATGAATTTCTGTCCAATATTGGACAGTGCCTTACTGATTCAGTCCAGCACTCTGAGTTTTCCCAAATTCACTATCTTTGTACTAATGAACTCTATGATTCCACTTTGTGAGAAACAGAAGCACCAACATTTCCTTGGATTCTTGTGTATTTAAAAAAAAAAGAAATCCTGTGTAAACACAACTCTGATATGAACAAGTGGATTCATTACTCCACATTTCAGTGCTCAGCTCCACAAGCAGTTATCTCACAATTTCAGGTACCATAAAAACTGGTCCAACAGTTTCTCCTTCTTTTTACAACTGATGCCAAAAGAAGTGTCCTGTAAGTGTTCCTGTGCACTCGTGCACAGAACAGCAGCATTCTCACGTGGCAGCCTTTCAAGAGATTTTGCAGACACAGATCACAGAATTACAGAATGCTGGGGGTTGGAAGGGAGCTCTGGAGATGATCGAGTCCAACCCCCCTGCCAGAGCAGGGTCACCCAGGGCAGCCCACACAGGAACAGAT
>JAAGNO010004209.1:103549-118301 GCA_033439905.1 Ceryle rudis | reverse complement strand
GCCGCCTCTCCACCAACCCCCCCAGGGCCTTTCCCGCCGGGCCCTTTCCAGCCGCTCTGCCCCAGCCTGGAGCGCTGTGTTGTCTGTTGCTTGTGTGTGGCTCCAGGGGCAGGGATGGCCTCGCACCCGTCTGGCGTTCAGCAGAGCAGGATTAAACCCCCAAATAAACATCCTGCCCCAAGTGCTGACCTAACCCGACCCTGCCGTGTCTCTTTGCTGTCAGACGGCGCAGGCAGAGGAGCAGCTCCGGCAGCACGCCCAGATGGAGGAGCGGCGAGTGGCTGCCTTGGAGGGGCAGGTCTCCGAAGTGTCGGAACTGCTCGGCACTTACGAAAAAGCCAAGCAGAAGGACCAGGTGGTCATTCAAAAGCTGAAGGACCGCATCGTGCAGCTGGACCTGGAGAACAAAACCTTGGCCATCGCTGCTTCCAGCCGCTCCCCCGTTGATATTCAGGTAGAAGAAGCCAATCTGGACGTTAATGTTCTAAAGGATAAAATGGAGAAGCTCAAGAAGCTCTTGCGGGAAGCAGCTAAAAAGAGTCAACCCGCTCTGGACATCGAGAAGCTGTGTGAGCTGGAGCTGCCAAAGGGCACCGAGGCCGGGGATGGTGAGAAGGCCACCGCTCTGTACTATCAGCAGGAGCTGAAGCAGCTGAAGGAAGAGTTTGAAAGGTACAAGATGAGGGCACAAGTGGTTCTCAAGAACAAGTCGGTCAAAGATGGCAATCTGGCGAAAGAGCTGGAGGAAGCTCAAGAGCAGCTGGCGGACCTGAAAGAGAAATACATTGTGCTTCAGCTGTCCTGCGATGAGATGGAGAAGCAGCACCAGCAAGCCATGGAAGCCAAGAAGCAAGAGTTGTCCCAGCTGCAGCAGGTTCACCGGCAGGAGCTGGAGCGGTGCCAGCTGGACTACAGGGAGCGGGCGCTGAAGCTGGAGGAGGAGATGCACAAACAGCGGGACCGAGCGCTGGCCGTGCTGGCAGAAAAGGACCAAGAGCTGGAGCAGCTGAGATCTGTCACGTTGCCTTACGGCCTTCAGGGACCCAGGCCCCACCCGGCCTCGGGGGCCGACCTCGCGAGCAGTGACGCGCCAGAAGACGACTCCTCCGAGGTTCTCCCCCAGGCTCTCCATCTCTCGGCCGCCGGCGAGCCCACCTTCTTCCTGTACGCAGAGCAGCTGGCTCGCAAAGAGGTGGAAATCGTAGCGCTGAGGAAGCAGAAGCACAAGCTGGAAATGCAAGTTCACCAGCTCCAGGAGAGAATCCTGGTTGAGGAGGAGAAACACCGGGAAGAGGTGTCCGCGCTTCAGAGCGAAATCGAGAAGAACTTCAGAGACAAGAGCAGGGAGGGAGCCAACCTGGAATACCTCAAGAACATCATCTATAGATTTCTGACGCTGCCCGATTGCCTTGGTCGCCAGCAAACCCTCAGCGCCATCCTGACCATTCTGCATTTCAGCCCCGAAGAGAAACAAACCATCGCCAAACAGTCGGCCTACAGCAGCTGGTGGCTTTCGGGGAAGAGATGAGGCGGTACCGCTTCTTCTGACCCCTTTCTGGTGATTACCCGAGAGTGCTTCGCTTCTGGTGTCACCTCTTTCTCCAGGTGATGGAGCTGGGAGCTCCCAGCAAGAAATTGGGCTTAAGCTGGTGCTCTTTGTGCTAATCCTGAGTAGAATTGTGCCAACTCTTCCAGCGCTCCCCGGTGCGAGGCTTGGCTGCCAGTTAAGTGGTAATGACTGAAGATGCTGAAGTATTTGCCTGGCGGGTGAGGAGTGAGGGGCTCTGTCAGTGGAACCTGCTCTGGCCTCCCGGCACCGGACAGGCTCCTGCCTCGGAAGATCTAAAGGGTGGTGGGGAGGGAAGCGCTGAACACGGTGCTAAAATAACCCGAGACAAAAAGCTGAGAGCCCGGGAGAGGGACGAGTCTTCACCAGCATCATCCACCCCCAGAACCCCTGGAGCTGTTTCTCACGAGGCTTTATTTTTATACCCGGAGCCAGATTTGGAGCAGTGGATTCGGCAGCTCCGGGTGGCACTGGGGGCCTGGCACGGTGTGTTACGCTGCGTCCCCCGGCCAGGGGTTCTCTGCGGTTACTGGTGCCTCTCAGGAAGGAGGGAAAATACCCAGAGTGTTTGAGTTTGAACCCTCCTAACAGCACCGCTTCCCCACCAGCGTCAGACCAGCAGGTACCTGAGCGTCCCGAGCCCGTCCCAGAGGGGAGCCGGGGTGTCGCAGGAAGCAGGGGGAGGACTGACATAGGCACCCGGCCGTTTCCTGGGTGCTGGGGAGTTTCGGTGTGGCTTTGATGGTCGGCAGCGTCGCTTTTGGAAGCGAGGTGTTGCTCCTGCTGGCGTAGGAGCAGGAAGCAGCAGAAGATAACTGCCCCGGCGGCCGCCCGTGCCCCAGGCGCCCGGTAAGCGCTGCAGGGAGGACGGAGGCCTGGCCTGGAGGTTGCTGCCCAGACCTCGAGGTTCTCAAGTCACTTCCTCAGCGAGGGAAGGAAGCCAAACCGCTTTGAACCCCCCCCGGCTCTGAGGGACCCCCGTAAGCTCCTCGGGGCGTTCCTGCCTTTTGCTGTCGTGCTGCAGCTCTGGCGGCTCCCGGCCGTTTGCACCCCGACGCTGGAGCCCTGGCTCCCTGGGGAAATGCCTGTGACGGGCGTTGGACGGTTGTAAGACTACAAGCGGAGTGTGTGTGTTGGGGAGTGGTGGCTGTGAGAGGAGGGTCAGGGCCGGGGGGAGCTGGGAGGTGCTGGGGGAGCTGCTTCCTCCTGCACCCCGGAGGGCAATGGGCAGGCTCAGGGGTGGCACCAGTGAGCTCCTCTCCCCTCTGCTGTGCTGGGAGCCGCCTTCTCCTTTGCCCCTCTCCTTTTCTTGGAGGCTTTTTTTTAATATCCCCCCCCGCTTTTATCTTTCTCTCTCTCCACATTTTTCTTCCTCATTTTTGCTTCCCCACTCTCTCCTCCTCCCCCCCCTCTTCTCTTCCCCCCTTCCTCCCCCCCCTCTCCCCCCCCCCCCCCCCCTCTCCCCTCCCCCCTCCCCCCCTCCCTCTCCTCGCCCCCCCCCTCTGCCTCCCCTCCTCCCCTCCCTCCCCCCTGTAAAATGCCCTGCTATTTCTAGAAAATTGGCGTTACTCAAATACTTTAATCCGTGTGCTCTATTTTATTCTCTTAAATACTGATTTTTATTTTTTTTTTTTTCTTTTGCATCTGTGATTTTTTTATGTGCGCATATTCCTCTCAGCAGCTCTGAATTTCTGTGAATTCTAAATAAGCTTTTTAGGGATGAAACGTGAGGGGTATTTTTCCACGAGGATTTCAACTTTTTGGTTGGCATAATCTGAAGGTACCGCAGCCTTTTCTGCAACTGTCCAACTGCTCCTGTGCCCTGCGAGGAGTTACCACATTTCTTAAAACATCCCTTTGTCAGCTTTTTATTTTTATTTTATTTTTTTAATTTTTAAGCCTATATGTTATTCAGCTTCAGCAGATGCTTTTCTGTTCCTGCAAACTGAACCACCCTTAGATTTTGCTGTGCTTCTCGGCGTGTTTTGAAAACGTAGGAAAATATTAATACAGAGCAGTAAAAAAGAAACGGTGCTGCATGTTGCGTTCAGGGGAGCCTGCAAACCTGCCCACTTTCGTGCCGGGAAGTACAGAGAGCAAATCCATAATTCAGTGCAAGAGTAAATGAATTCACGGGGATAGATACGGTGGGTATTATGTAACTTAATAAGAAATACATTTTTGATCGTAGGAGCGGCCACTGCGCTCGTAGGTATCAATATCTAATCTAGGTAAGTCTGTGGAAGAGCACTTTTCTTCCACCCTGTATTACACAGCAATGTCTCCAATCCCCAATTCTTACAGGATTTTGGAAGGGAAGCAGCTTCTTCCTAAATTAAGTATCATTCAAAAAAAAAAAAAAAAAAAATCTTTTAAATACCTGTTGTGTACTTGGTTGCTTAATTGGCTTTCCCTCTTCCTGACTCTGCTGCCCGCCTTCCCCAGTTATTATGGGATCTCTGGATTGTTTTTTAAATTTTTTTTTTTTTTTTTTTTTAGGAAGTCTGAGTTCCAGAGTAAACCTTGGGTAGCTAAGCTGTTCTTTCCTCCTCTTTTTTTTTTTCCCCCTCTTTCTTACTTCTTTTTCCTTAAAATATTATTTCTTACATATTCCTGGACATTTCCTTTCACTGCCTTTTTATTTATTTTTTCTGTTGAGCTGTGCAGCCTGACCTGTGCTAATCAGAAACTCTTTTTAAAATGTAAGACCAAGTCAGGTAATGTAAATAAACTTTTGTCCCCCCAAACTTTTATCCCTTAAGAACTGGGATGGATTTTTCTTAAACCCCCCCCCCATTGCAGCACACTAGTGGTAAACACAAATAAACGTGTTTTATAAGGGTGTCTTTTTTAAACACGTTTCTAGTTTTTGCTTTTTGGGCCGTGTAGGGAATGATAGGAATTAGTAGCCTTTAATTAGACGTGGAGATATTCACATTTTACAGGGATTTATGTTAGAACATGGAATGGCGGGTGGCTTGTTTCCTCATTATGAATACTCCCTGCACATAATGAGGTTCATCATTAGTTGATGGAGTGAATTTGCCCTAGCTCTACCTTGAAAGGCACATAATTTACATACTACTTCAGAGCTTAGGCTTTAATGGATTCCTCGATGAATAAAATGAAAAGCTACTTTCTTTAAATTTTTGAACAGTGTTTTGATAATACGGATTTAATAAGACATTCAATTTCCTTGTTAAGTATATTTGAAAGTGCATTCTCCATTTTAGCACAAAATATACTTCCCCATGTCGCTTCCTATAATATTGGGTAACACGTAATCAAATATATCAGCGTAAACATTTTGGGGGACGTAGGGGGATTATTCTGCTCTGCGTGTGTAAGGTGGCACTGGGCTCTTCTGGCCTGGTACCTTCACGGTTCCTACCAGCCTCAGCGTGCTAGAGCTCACCTGTGCTGATAAAATACCACGGGAGCTGGTTTGCTCCTGTGTTACAGCTCAATCTGCCTCAGGAATGTTTTAACTGTGTATTTACTGTGTACGTTTGTAGTGATGGATCTATGGAAATGTGTTGCTGGCTGTCAGGCTGACAGTGACAAACCCTCTGGTCCCACCTCCCTCTTTATTTTAATGAGACGAGAAGAGCAAAAACTTCTCTGGTGCAGTTCCACCTCTGGAACTGCTGCGTAGATATGATTAGATTAGAGTAAATTGAATTGTAGGCTGCCTAATGTGTTATCATGTCATCAGCTTACTGCAGCCCCGGTCTACAGGGTAGAGGTAGCGAGACATCTTCTTCCTCTTCTCCTTCCTCCCTTCTCGCCCTCTCCATGGTGAGTGGGTGGGGGTCAGGGTGCTTGTGCTCGGGGCAGCTTGGGCACGGCTGGTACCTCTCCCTTCTGACACTTGCTGGTGTGACAGAGGAGTCGGAGAGGCAAAAAAATATGAAGCGAAGGCTTGTTTTGATAGAATGTTTTATTACCTGAAAATGATGAGCATATATTAACATTAATAGAATAGTCTGTGTCATTCTTTTTTAGGCAATTTACCTCTGCTGCAGACCTGTCTGCTTCAAAATCTTTCTCTGTTCTAAAACATATATTTGTTTAGGGAGTTTTCATTGAAGTGTACATGACAATTACAGCTGTTCATTAACAAAATTGGGTATTTGTTTTAAACTTTAACCAATCACTTTGATATGCTAATTATGGTGTAATTTAATTTGAGCCCTGTAATGATGATGCCGTTATTATGGACATAAATGATGCAGTTAAGCTGAGAGTAATCTCATTTGCATACTGTACATGCCAGTAAATTAAGCCCTTTCTTCGACTGCTTCAGCTTTAATTTTCCACTTCTTTTCACACAGCGCCTTTTCAGCCAGTCTCTTATAAGCCCACTTTGTAATAGTGCTGATGACTGTTTGATGTGGAGAGTTGCTGCACCACAATAATGCAAGACACAAGATGTAACATTTAAAGGATTCATTATCTTGCTGAGTGTTGCTTTAAGAAGCCAGGATTAACAAGGGTGGAAGTGTCCTCTCCATGGAGTGGTGAGGGTCTTCCCAGAAACAAATGCAACCCTCATTATTCCCCCTTTTTCTTGGTGTACCCTAAGAGTGCAAGGGATTCGGTAAAGCCTTAGGGTGTTTCTCAGGAGTAAGCCAAAACACCATCGTAGCCCTATAGTACAACACAAAGGCTTTGACCTTCTCTGTAGGATGTTCTGTGATGGCCCCACTGTTGCAGAAAAGTTATTGGATACAATTTACAGTATTACAGAGATGAGAGGTGACAGACTCCTCAGATTGGGCACGTGGGCTCCAAATGTACCACGTGCAGAATGAAGTTTGCGTTATTGGGTTGGGTTTATTTTATTCATTCTGTTTAATCCACGAGTTCTCCTGTTGTGGTCACTACATGAGTTGAACTTGTTGTCGGGTTAGTTTTTGAAGTTAAATTAAAAAAAAAATAGAGTATTCATATGTTGTAATGCCTGCCGATGCTAGTGAAAAACCTGGGTTTCAAGAGAATAAAAGGCACCAACACCAAGCAGAATTGAGCTGCGTAAGTGCCGACTTAAACGGTTAATCTTTTCCGATTCACCATGTTGTCGTTGAGCTAAAGTATTCTCATAACACTGTGGTGTACAAAGAAATCATGTGAAATAAACAGGGCTCTTTTTATAGCTGCTTACTATTATGGTTAGATATTTTCATAGTTTAATACCTCTGGAAGTAAAGCCCGTCTCAAGTTTTTAGCAGCAGTTGGCCTCTCGGAAAGCCATTGTTGTGTGGGTAACCAAGTTAACTGAAGATCATTATTAAAACCTTGCAATCCTTTCCTTACACAGGGTCCCATGACCAAAAATAGCTTGTGCAGTTGCCCACAAACATGCAAGTTAATAACTTCCTGGGTGAATAGTGTAAAAACTGCCGATTTCCAAAGCCCGTGCGTCACCCCTGCCTCCACCCCTCCACGGTACGTGGTGAGCAGATGGGAGGATCTGCTGTTTACCCACTGCCCGGTATTTAACGAGGCTTCAATTTTTACGGTGCTCGCCTACGCTTGGTCTCAGTTGGGCATTTCTCACATGCCATTTTGTTTTCCTGCAGTCGTTTCATGGTAGCCTGACCATGTACATGTGCCTGCTGTGGCCATGCTGCAGCGACGTGCTGCCTGGTGGTGATCTGACTGCCCTGCTGACTTTGTACCACTCATTTCTGGGTCAAAACCACAGGTAACCATTCCCAACAAGCCTATTGCTCTGTCCACCAACTATGCTGGCATGTAGAATTTCAGCTCTTGTTGGATACTACTTCTACACGTGGCCAGTGCAAGGAAAAGCATCCGTGGAGATGAGTGCAGGCACGGACCACAGCGTGATTCTTGGCTTTCACAGAGGCCTTGCTTTTTACCCACAGCACCAGACTTGAGATGGCGACATTTGGCAGCAGGTTCTTAGGTGGACTGCGTCAGAGTGCAGTGTCAAAGTTTGGGGTCCACCTCTGAAGCAAATGTACCCAGAGAAGGAAAAGCTTCTCTAGTTCCTTTTGTGAGGCTGTCAGCCGGGATGTGGGGCTCGTACGTGAGCACACACAGGAGACAAAACTCAGCAGCCATTCCCTTGCCTTTTGTGCTCAGAGCCCGGAGCTACTCAGGTTGCTGATGAAACTGGGTATGAGCTGACTCCACCCAGGGGCACAGGGAGAGAAAGGGTTTCTCACAACACAGGGCAATGCAGACCAAGCTCTCTCCCCAGGAACTCCAGAAGGTCAGAAATACTCTAGTGTAAGGATGGAAAATTTCAGCCTTTAAAGCTCATGAGAAAAGAGTTTTTGACTTCTTAGCAGTATTCCTGTGGTTCAACCCTTTCTTTTCAAGATAACTTATGTATTGCTTTAGGATCTTGTAGGCTGCAAAGGAGGTGATGTGTCTTCAAGCTGCTGTGGGAATGAGTATGCTGAGCATCTCTCTCTTGGGTCATGGAGACGAAATTTCTGGCCCAAGCAGACAGATGACAGTAGGACAGACTGAGAGGGTGCAGTAGGACAGACTGAGAGGGTGGGGTAAGAGAATGTCTTCTGTTGCTTTTCAGTGTTTTGTGGATGTGAGGGTGATACAGGGTGCTCTGCAGAAGTGCCAGTGCTGATTTTGGGAGATAAAACCAGTTCTTCCAAAGTGATTTCCTTGCCCTTTGAGAAGCTGTGTTGTAAGAGTGGTCTTCACAAAGGAGGTTTCAGGCATAGTTTTATCCTAACCTTTTTATCCTAACCTCTTTGTCCTAACAAAACACATATCCTTCCTCCCCTCACAGGACCTTTTGACTTTATTCTGGACAAAGAAACTGGCTTATAATTTTCCCTGTATCATCCTCCCTCTTTAATCTGATCCTGGATTGCAATTTTCAGTAAGTTTCTCCTTCCACACTTTCCAGCGTATGAACCTTTTCAACCCGATCAGGTGGGAAATTAAAAGGGCTACCAGTTGAAGTGATGTACTGTGCAGCCCTGTTTGAGCATTTCTGTGTAATTCAGGATTGCTGGGTTCAAAGACCTCTTTCACACTGGGTAATGGGAGCTCTCTGCAGAAAGTTATGTCAGGGAGTTTTGTGCTTCATGGGAGATGGTTTTCTCCTTTTACAGCTTTGTTGACAAACAGCTTTGTTCTTCCCCTTTTCCAGCAAAACAAGCGTTTCTTTACAGAAATACTTATGGTTGAGAGCAAAGCCACTGAACCTCTCTCTAGAATTCTAAATACAACAGATTAAAGAGTAATTTATCATATGCTAATATACTTACCCCATCAAAGTCATGGGCGTCAAGGCATAGAAACAAAAATAGACCTCTGATCTCTATCTCTGTAATGCCTTTCAGCGTAGAGTCTCTTATTGGTATCCAAAGAACAAGCTTGAGGAATTTGCAGTTGTGTTTACCAATAGCTAAGGGAAACAGTTGTCTGTCACTGAAATTACCCAGTGACAAGCTGTTGCCCTTCCAAGTCTGGCTGAACCAAGTTGACTGCAGGTTTCGGAGTGTGAAGATGCCCTGTTCACGTGGTTGTCAGTTTGCTCCTATTTGCAGACACATCTTTTCATGGCTGTAGGTGGTGGATAGGTATCTGTGATGAGAAACCCTGGGAAGTACCCACAGGAGCTTTGCTTTTCCAGCATGAGAGACCTGTCTGTCAGGTCCCAGTAGCAGGCAGCTGGCTCACCTGGAGAGCATCCTGGAAAGGGTGATGTTTTGGAAGTCCAAGTGAGCCTGCCTGTAGCTACTGGTCCCGAGTGTACACAAAATAAAGTAGTACAAGTCAGGTAGCTGTTGGGGTTTCTTTAATCTGTAAGCCTTTAGTTCTTTTGGCTGCACGTATTCTCTTCCAGCAGCAGTTTTTCCTGTGACTGGAGAATGTGAATGTCTGTCTAAACTGGCTGAATGGACAAAGCAATGTGATGAAATCACATTGGACAAACGTGCTTCAAGCAGAAGAGCAAAGTCTGTCAAGCAAAGCTGTTGGCTAAAAGGGCTCGGGATCAACCAAGTCCTTTGCTCCTGGGGCCTGTATGGAGCAGCAGTGTAGGTGGGCACGTGCTGCGTGGCCACCAGCTCTTCCCTGCGGCATGTGCCTGCTTCAGGGGTGAGTCTTCAGCTCTGGTTGTGTCGAATTTGGCTTCGCGTTGTCATCTCTTCCAAATAAAACACTTACCCTAAGGATGGCCTTTTAAAAAGCATGTTCTTTTTTCCAAAGAACTACAAATTCTTGAGCCAGGCTGCTTATGTAGTTTCCTGAGACCATCACTTTGAGGAAGCTGACCGAAACAAATGCTGCTTTCAGGTGCATGGCCTAAATCAAAAGCAGCTCTGTTGGAGTTCTCTGAAGTTCCTCAGGGTTTTACCATTATTAACAACTGTATGGTCCCAGGCAATGGTCTTCTGTTTTGGATGGGGGAGGGGCAGAGTCTGCTGACCCTGCACTCTTCTGCTGCAGGGATAGTGTGCAAAGACAAGCCCCAAGCAAGGTGGGTTTCTTGATGTGGCTCCAACAAATATACGCTTGGGGGCCAAGGCCAGAGCTGTCGGAGATGGGGCAAACCAGTCTTGTGAGAGAAACCAACCTGGAGGCAGTCTGACAGCTGGGGAGTCTCGCCTGTTTCTTTGCAAACAGAATTTACCCTTGGACTTTGTAAGGAACAAGAAGGCTATGTATGAAAAGTTTCCTAGGCTCATGCTGAGGTAAAGCTTGTGGTGTATGTTCACCAAAGCTTAGGGATACATCGTTCGGCTCTTCTAGCTCTGGGATACTTCTTGTGTTTGTTGGCGTCTCGTTTTTCAAAGGCAAGATAGAGTCTGGGTGGACGTGCTACAGGCTGGTGAGGCCACACCTTGAATACTGGGTTCAGTTTTGGGCCCCCCTCAACAAGAAGGAGATTGAAGGGCTGGAGCGTGTCCAGAGAAGTGCAGTGGAGCTGGGGAAGGGTCTAGGGAATATGTCTGGACAAAGAGTGGCTGAAGGACCTGGGGTTGTTTAGCCTGGAGAAAAGGAAACTCAGGGGAGACCACCTCGCTCTTGACAGCTCCCTGACAGGACGTTGTAGAGAGGTGGGGTCAGTGTCTGCTCCCAGGAAAAAAGTGATAGGACAGGAGAAGAATGGCCTCAAGTTGCCCCAGAGGAGGTTTAGGTTGGACATCTGAAAAAATTTATTCCCTAGAAGGTTTGTCAAGCTTCAGAACAGGTTGTGCAGGGAAGTGGTGGAGTCACCATTCCTGTAGGGGTTTAAAGGCCGTGTAGATGTGATGCTGAGGGACGTGGTTTAGTGATGACCTGGCAGTGCTGGAAGGAATGAGAAGTCCTTCCCAGTGAACGGGGAGCTTTACATTGCTTTTACAGTGAAACAAATATAAAAAGGAAGAATGACATGATAATAAGCTAAATCGGTGCCAAATGTACGAGATTCCACGTGTGTGCAGTAAAGGCAAACCCAGCTCCTGTAGTTTTCCCTGGGAAGATGACTCGTTCTGTATTTAGAACCCCCATGCAGGATGACCATATAAATGTGGTTAAACGGCATAGGATTCTGATCAAAGGGGCAATTACGAGTAATAAAATAGGAAATATAATTATTGCTACCATTTCAGATCTTATAGCCAGGCAGAATCTTAGCAGCTAGACAGAGAAAAAGCCTTAACATCAAGAGAAGAAAAGAAGAAAATTCCCAGGTTTCACCTTGTTGGGCTCTATAAAAAAAAAAAAAAGAGAGTTGAAAAGTAAACCTAGATTTCCTAGAATCTCTGAATTCCCAGGTAAAAAATAATTAGGAGGGTAGCGAACAACCTAAATTATCGGCTGAGCAGAATCGCAGCAGAAACTGAATTACCGACTTCTGCACAAGAAAATTTCCCGAAGTCGGAGCTGTAGCTCGGTTATTTTCACCAAATGTCCAGCACATATGCTGCGCTTGCTTTTATCGTTCACCGTTCTGGTGTCATGTCTCGCTAGATTGTGCTTTGCTACACACCTCCACCCCCTGACAAACTGGCCCTATGTATGTATGTAGGCAGAATATAGGGAATTAAGCTGTGTGACAGTGAACTTCTGGGGTTTTTTATATGCTTGACAAATGTTTTTTAAACATGGTATAAATACATTGTACAGTAAAATTGAAGTGTTTGAGGGGCACGTTTTACTCCTAAAAGAAGAGTGTGTGTTTTGGCTTTGTATTCCTTTGTTTTGTTTTTGTTTTGTTGGGTTTTGTTTGTTTTGTTGTTTTTTTTTTCCCCCCTAAAAGAAATATTTAATATTTTAATGACACCTATGTTTAGATAATACAGGTTTGGACAGTATTCTCCTCTGTATGTTGTAGAGTTCCTACCGACACGCCTGGACAAACCTCACCACCTAAACCCCTCAGGCCAGATTTTGGCATTTCATGTCCTCAGAGGGAGGGATTGTAGCTGTTAATCCTGTAATAGTCAGATTCTTCAAGGTAGCATCTTCTGTCCTCCCACGGGTTAGAATCTCGTTTTTACCTGACAGCGTGAATATTGCTCTTCAAAGGCAACATAAACCCTTGTGCAGGCTCCTCTCATCCCTGCTTCCCCTCGCTGGGTCTTGCCCTGACACTCCTCTTGTTCCTCAGCCTTTTTGCTGTAGCCATCTTCTCCCTTGCTGGTTCCTTGCAGAGAGTCCCGTACTTGTGAGGGTCCGTCCCTCCTAAACCCATTCCCTGTGGTCTGCCCACCTTGCTACCGATGCATCTCCAGAGGAAGGGTGAGGGAAGCTGGGCTGGTCCCATCGCTCTTCAGGATGGCAAGGTCGTGCATTCAGTCCCCTTGCAGAAATGCAAAAGCCTGTTTAGAGTCAGCCATGTAAATACTCTGCTCAACAGTTATAATTAAAAACCCAATCTTGTGGCTGAGTGTTTGGGAGGAATGGGCATGTCAGCAGGTACTGGCTCTCACCTCTTTTGATAAGACACTGCGTTTTCAGCAGGTGTTCGTAAGCTCCAGAGATTTGGGGCTGAAAATAGCTTCTTCATCCTGTTCCCTTCCCGTGGGTGGCTCAGGGATGTGCCAAGGGACACGGGAGCTTTATCCCAGCTCCCGCCATGACTTTCCCAGTTACATTAGGTAGGTCACTCAGGACCGGTAAATGCTTCAGTGTGCATTTGGCCTCCCCACTCTGTACAAGCTCCACTGGTAGCAGCTCATCTACTTCACAGAGCTGTTGTAAGCCCTAACTAACTCGTGGTTGTGAGGCACTTGATATCCCCCTCAGATACATGGGCCCTTAGAAGTGTTGTGAGGTTTTGTTTTCCACCCGTGGGGTAGGAGCTCTCCTTCCACCCTTCCAGCCAAAGCTCCTGAAGCCTATGGGCTTTTCAAGGTGCCTGGGTGAGCTTTGCTCATACGAGAGGCTTTGATACGTTAGAACATCCCCTCCAGAAAACTGCAGGGAAAATGTTGCGTTTCATTAGTATTTGGGGTGGAAATATGCTGTAGATTAATCCTCTTTGGAAAGAGATTAAGAAATGTTCTCTCCTCCTCCCTCCTCATGTAAGAGTAGGTAATGTTTATTCTTTCTTTATTAACTACAGACGTCAGAGAAAAAGGACTGTTGCCCTTTGATTTTATTTACAAGGCAAGAGTGAAAACTTGTTTGATCATATCATGGCTGTTTAGCTTCAGCGTAAGAGTGGTAGGGAATATGTTTCCAGGTCCTATCATGTCTAAATATATTTTTTTTTATTTCTATTTAGTTATCTCTGAATTTTAAATGCAACATCCTTGGCCTTACTTATTTGTCAGGTTGAGTGAAATTGCTTCATGCTCTGCTTACAGATATAAGCTATTTAAAATGAAATTGTCTCTGAGAACTAAGGGATTTTTGTGGCTGTCGACTTCAGAGTCCTGATTTTCGCAGAAATGATCCATTACGGACCAAAAAGCTGCTCTGGAAACTTGCTTTTGTTTTTCAGAGAGGGAAGAGGAGGTCTGGGGTTTGATAGGCTCTTGATAGCAGTGATGTTCTCGGGCAAGACAGGTTGGGGTTTTTTTTCCCCTTGTTTCTTGCAGACCTCTCCTAATAAAGTATAACTTGCTAGAAACAGAGGATTACTCACAGGAGTTTTACTGCTTGCAGCCAACGTGCTCACCTGAGCTGTCCGCACTCAAAATTGCCTGCAACGCTCAGTTGTGAAAGCAAAGACCTCCAGCAGCCATATGCCCTGCTGTGGTGATGCCAGTTGTGAAAACACTCATTTTTGGGGGATCTCTTTGGAACTGTTACTTGTTAACAGAATAAATGAGTAGTTTTCAGGTCCCCACCGACTGCTGCTAAGAGAGCAGTATGTCAGTCCTGGGTTTATTTGGCAATCTGTTTTGCCGCTGGGCTTTGTCGTACAAAGCTGTTTGTCTATCTACCATCGCTTCAGCCTTCGATGTGGCTCGGTGAGTGCAGCAAACTGAAGAAGCCTGTTCAGGTGCTAAACAACAGTGATTTTTTCCATAGGAAAAAACACCCACAGGGGCACGTTCTCCACGGGCAGATGGGGTTGGAGGGCTGACCTGACATCTGGGAGATGCTGCGTGCGTTGCTGCGTGCTTCAGCTTTCCTGGCACTGCAACGGTTCCTCTCTCCCACTTAACCCGCTCGATTTCCCTGGCAGGTTCCCTGCATTTACTGTCCTAGAGGTAAGTTCAGAGGAGAACACAAAAGGTTGCCAGTTTGGAAGCCACTCGGTTGACTTGGCACCTATTAAACCCTCAAACCGCACTGTGCCTGACTTGAGAAGCTGGAGGCTTTGCCCATTTCTAGTGGTTTAGCTTTTGCTGGTGGCACTCTCTGCTCTTAAGTATTGATCTCTCGTACACCTTAAAAAACTCAAACTGGTTAGGAGGCTTCAATTCAGTGCAGCATCGCAGTGATGGTTCACCTACTTACATATGTGGTGTAAAGACCAGATGACAATCTGAAGTTGACAGGAAAGGTAATTCTCATCAGAGAACCTTGATGCCACAATTAGTCTTGAGAGAAAAGCTCCAGAGGTTTGGACAGCCCTCAGAAATGGAAACGCTTTTTTGTTACTACAGACTATATTTTGCCCTTTGGTAGACTCTGTGCACCCTCGGCCGGTGACGGTGGCACAGAATTCAGCCGATGAAACTTTAGGCATTTTTATTCCTTAACGGTCGTACTCATGACATTGACAAAGAAACAGGG
>JAAGNO010004209.1:91049-101049 GCA_033439905.1 Ceryle rudis | reverse complement strand
CATTATTGGAATTTCTTACCATACAAAGTAATATGTGGAGCCCTGTAGATGCATATATACAAATGTCCATGCACACATACATTATATGCCTTTTCAAATATAACAGTCTGTGTTTTCTCACACTCAGTTCAACAAAATAAGGTCGGGGCTGTATTAATCTTGGTGTGTCTTACCCCTTCACTGAAGTCGCTACAGCTCTTTGTCTGGACAGCTTTGGTGGGCCATGACCATCTACGGGCCATAATGTTGGTAATTAATAATTTGTGTATTTAGTGTTGTTGAAGCCGTTGGCTGTGGCTCATGCAGCGCTGACGCTGTCCATACAGTTTCTTTTATACCCCTCTGTGGTGGGATAGCCCTCCTTGGCTATTACCTGTGGGAACTTTGCTGTTGGAAACTCCATGCAGGTCAGCAATCCTGGGAGTGATGTTCCTGAAGCAGCTCCTCTAGCTTCATACCTCTACCAAAGGTTTTATATGAAGAAAAGAAGAAAGAAATACTGTGCTAAATCTACATTGAGAGGAGGAAGGGATGCCAATAGCCTTTGCCAGTGGTGAGGTGATAGGAAGAGGCCCGTGCAACCCACATCTAGCCTGAGGCCGGAGGAGTGGGGCAAGCATGGGTGTTTGCTGCGTTGACGTGATGAGGCTGCAGCCCCACCAAGGGCTTCTCGCACCGCTCACGAGGCCCCTGGCTCGGGCCAGATGTTTTGCAGAAGCAACCTGACTAATAGCTGGACACATCATAAGTGGGAGATTAGCATCTCTGCAGTTTAAAGTATTTTCCTCCTTCCTCTCCCCCAAGTATACTGATGTTCGGGGCTGCCAAACAGTGCCTATGGTCTTGCCTTTTAAGTCAAAAGTATATGAGAAGGACTGGTTTAGATATCTCTAGCTGCCCGGTTTGCTGTATGGTGTATAACTGTGGGTACATCGTGTTGCCTTAGCTGTTCCATGTCACATATATATATATATCTGCATATACAATATGCAGATATTATGCCCATTTTGTGAGTAAGTGTCTGTGGAGCTGCTTGAACAGGGATTTTTATTACTGCTTGTTGGAGTCAGAATTTTGTACTCCTGTCTTCCAAACCCGTATTTCATCCAGCAGGCCCTTAAAGCCTTGCGAGACCATCACCTTTGCATATTTTGTCTGAAAAGTCTTAGCGCGTAGTTCTGCGTGCCAGAAGCCGCATACTATGTTTTCCTAAAAATTACGTTCCAGTTGCCAAAAAAATTGGTGGGAACTTGCAATTTCCGAGTTACAAGTTCACACGCCAACTGCGAAAGGAGAAAAGCCGACGTGCGAGGTTTTGCAGAACCCTCAATGTCTCCGTTCCGGCTGAGCTCTAGTCTGTGCTCCCACCGTGTCATGTGTGCAGACAGCCTGAGCAGCCACCCGGCTGGCAGCTCCCTCCCTGCGTGTGGGCAGGAAAAGAAAAAAAAAAAAATAAAAATAGGAGACCGAGATGCAAACTGAGTTGGGAAATAATTTCAGCCATGCCTTGGTGGATGGGGAGCGGGGTTATCGCAGAATGACAGCATGGTAGAGGTTGGAAGGGACCTCTGGAGATGATCTCGTCCAACCCCGCTGCTAAAGGAGGTTTGCCTAGAACAGGTTGCCCGGGATCGCATCGGAGTTAGCTTGGTCTTCAGAAGAATACAGGTTGGGCACTGAGAAAGGAGCAAATCACCAGCAGAGCAGGTGATTGTTTATAAAACCTTTTGTCTGTCTGTGTATTTAATAAGTCTTGAAGCAGCATCTCCAAGGGATCCCTTTGCTGCTGCCCATGCTCCCCTCTCAATTCTATAAAACAAGTTTTGCACATCTTAATTTCACACGCTTAACGTATTTTGGGATTTAACTTTTTTTTTAATTTCTTTTTTTTTTAAGTCTTCGGCGGTTGCGTGTTTGACACGGTTTTGTTATCCTAGATGTTATGTTATGATCTGGCACACGGAGCATTAATTCCTTTATCAGCTCTATTTCCTTTACAGTTGTTCATTTAATTGAGCTCCTCTGTGTATTTTACAAAACAAGATGCATTCATTACAACTCGCAGACCTCAGATAGTATTGTGACGTGTTTCAGAAAAATGGCACTTTTGTAGATAGTTGTGGAAGTTGGGCGCTTGGTTTATTTTTCAGATGATGGGAGGAAGCAGTAGCAGAATTCTTGCATGCATAATCAGTAGGAACTTTCCAGAAGCTCTTTATTCTGGCTGTTTTCTTTTAAAAGCTGTGTTTACTCTAAGAATTCGGCTGAGGCAGTTGAAATACGCGGCTGCAGCGGAGAACAAAATACGCCGCGTGTTTTGTTGCCCTCCTTGCCCTGCTTCGACTTGTGCAAAGAGTTTTAATCCAAAGGAAGAGATCGTACAGTCTGCGACTGTGGCATTGTACAATCCAGTTTAGGGTGCAAATTACCCTCTTAGGGCACATCCTGACATTGAATAGTCTTGTCTTGGAGAGACCGTAAAGAGAATCTGTCCTCCTCTTTCACGAGCCCTTGCAGTAGGGAGTCTCATGCCTGAGCTCTGCAGTGTTCAGGAACCAGCACATCTGTGTGACCATGCACCTGCCTGTGGTTGGAGATGTTCGAATAGTGTCTTCAGTGCCGGTTTTGAACATGGAAAGCACATCACTGGCTGTAAGTGGCCCCCCCACGCTGCTGGTGATTCAGCGCCAGAGAGGCCATTTCCCGAAGGATGGAGCAACCTCTGCAAAGTGGGGCAGCAATGGACCCTTCTAGTCCAGGGCCAAAAAAGTTGGTTTTGGAGAGGTTGTGGGGCCACAACGCCCAAATAAACTCCCAAAAAAAGAACTGGGAGGCTCTCTGTTGTGTTGGCATCATGCTTGGAAAAGGTGTGGGCAACCACAGGAGTGCTCACGATTGGCCACAGTTGTTGGCAAGCTGGGGAGGCTTGTTCGGTGTGCAGTGGCTCATCTCTGCTGTTGTCTCTCCCTCTCCCAGCCACCTCTGACAGTGGCTTAGAGATGAGCATTGCTCTTTGGCCATGGGTGAATGCAGAAGAGGGATTAAGAGCTTGGCTTCCTGCATCTTGACTCAAAAGTAGGCATATGTGCTTTTTTTGGTGAGTAGAAACAAATTGGTTTCGACAGAGCTTTTTTAGGGAGTTTTCTCAGGCACAGGATGAAATTTTGAGGTGGAAAAAATTCACACTCTTCCCCCCCCCCCCTTTCTATTGGGCCAGTGTGGTGAGGACCAACTGTATTTTTGGGTGCTTGGGATCCATGTGTGTCACTGTTGAGCATGTGGCTGTTGGGGAACATGTGCAGTACATGCACGGCTCCTGCACAGAAATGTGGTGGGGTGGGATCCTTGCTCTGGACCCAGACTGGAGCTGTTCCTGGGAAAGAAGATATCAAGACAAAACTAGGGAGGAAAGCACCTCTTCTGTCCCACTTAGTCTGTTCTGGCTGACACTAAACCGGTATGCTGGGTACTTTGATAGTCTGTGTGTTTGCTCACGCACCAACGTTCGTAGGCACGTGGTCAGTTTCTCTTCTGCGTCATGCTGTCCTAGCTGGAATCAGATAGTCATAGCCCTTGGACAGGGCAAGGCGAGGAGACTGGGTCTCTTTCCACAAAAGCTTAGCTAAGTGCATTTTTCTTACTGTGTTGTGGGCCTGATTCTTGAGAGGGGTTAGATGCTTTCAGTTGTGGGTGCTTAGCATTTTTGCAAGTCACCCTGCTCAGAAGTTGGTGGTTACTCTTTTTTTTTTTTTTTTCCAAATAGGAAAGAGCATTTTTCCATTTGCTTCTCCATAAACTGAAACCACTAAAGAGCCCTTGCTTAGTTTTCCAGGCACAAGAACACACTGGTGGGAGCAGGAGAGGGGACTGCAGGTCTTAGAAGGCTTTAAGTGTGCGAAAAGGGAGTCCTAATGAAAATGGTTTTGCAACTTAATTGTAGTGGGTGTGCCTTTGTTTGTGAATAGAAATGAAAGTGCTGGAGGCCGAAGTGCTTTCTTTATCCTCAGAATGGCGAGCAATATAAACTTCCCCGGCCAGTTTTGCCAAGGTGCCCGAGACCTGCAAGTCCCTGCAAAGCTTTGGCACTCTGCTCGTTGGGACCCTTCCTATGGACTCTAAGCCCAGAGCCATCCAGCCTCGCATCGCTCTCCAGAAACACCGTGTTTTGCACAGTGGACCTTTCTCGGGCTCTCGAGTGCCCTTCTTAAAAGGTGGCTTGTTCACATCACAGGCTGACTGCATTTGGGGAAGCCAGCCTGTCTTTTCCAGAGGTATTAAGATTCACGGCTTGCCCTCTGGATGGAGATGCCGACCTCCACGTAGCCAGCGTTAAGCCTGTTGAAGGCAAGGGGCTCGTTCCTCCTCGCACGCTGTCTTGAACCCCTTCGAAGTAGTCCATGAACCTCTGCAAATCTGGTGCCTGGGGACCAAACACTCCTCTGCCTTCTGCTTCAGCCTCCTCAGCTACCCAGTGCCCCATAGAAACGCGATTCATTTTAAATAGATGCTGTTTGCAGCATCTTGGACTTGCTGCGTGAGGATGAGAAATGTTAACATAAATTCTTTAAATAACATCTAGTAGTGTTGAATGCACAGAATTATAAAACATTTTTATATTCTGAGACTCATTTGCATCTTCACATTAAAAACTGTGGTTTTTCTTTTCAGGGAATGGTTGTGAGATCTGATTTGTTTTGAAATCAAAGCTAAATTTGTGCTCTTGCTTTCCTCTTTGCCCTTCATTTGACAAATTTTTCTTGTTCTATAAATACAGAATTGTAAACAAGGGCTAATCCTTAGCAACAACCTGGAAAGTTAACATTTCTCTCCAGCTCCTATTATAATTAATTCAGACACTCTGAATATGATGTGATTTACACACAGTGTTCCTAAGGCCAGGAGGTACTAATATCTTGTTAGAGAACTGAGGGAAAGAAAACGCTTTTGTGTGCGCCATGTAACATAATTGCACTGCATTTTCTTTCATAAGAAGATGCTTAAAGATGCTTTTTACTTTACATTTGAAAAATGGAAGGCTTCTGCTTTTGCATTTGGCTGAAATTGTCTTAAATGTGTTTTCCCTCCTGCAGCAGTCAACATTGTCAAAACATTTTGCAATATACATTTTAATAATACGGGTTAAGACCATCATTATATTAGTTTAATTCTCAGCGTAGGTAAATTCATAAGATGCTTCCACTTTGTCATAAAAGTTTTTTTCCAGTAAACATCATCCGTTTTCCCTGTGCAGAAAAGAAAGAGATCCTACAGTTGACGGAAGGATAAATCCCTCGCATAAAAATTGTTAAAATACAGCTCGAGCAGTCTTTCTCTCGTGGTCCATCCTCTTATTTTATTTAATTTTCTTTTAATTTTGTTTTGCTCTGTTTATATTTGTTCAGGGAGTGTTTTTGTAGTGTTAATCTATGTAAGCCACACGCAGTTGAAAACTGCAACTCCCAAAAGGCTGTGATTAAAACATTATGGATGTGGCAAACCACAAATGCAAAAGTAAGTTTACATTTAGATTTTCTTCATAAAATATCTTATTCGAGTTCTGTAATACCTTGCTATCGTGGTCAGCATCGCCATAAAAATTCTGTGTTATACGGAATGATACAATCTGTGAAGCATTTCCCATTATGTAGACACCATGTCTTTAAATTATAGCAATTTCTTAAGATTTTAAAGCAAAATGAGCTGTTAGAAGTGTGATTAATAGCAGGGAATGAGGCTAACACTGGGTCATCAGTGGCACTCCATTACAAAAAAGGTTGGACTAATAAAAGCATCCATCTATTTGACCAATAAAGCATTTGAATGATATGCTTATAGTTTTTATCATACCGTAGTTACTTTGTACTGAATAAACTGTGATTTTACGTGCTGGAAAAGGAGCGTGGAACAGGCAGCGCGACTGAGGTGAGAGCGCTTGTCTCAAGTAGGGAAATATCAGGACTTTTATGTGAAGCTTGATGTTTTCAGAAGCCTTCAGGTTGCGGTGTCTTAAATTTTTGAAGCTGCTGTGAAATATCGAAATCCCCCGTGACCCGTGCCTGCCTGCCCACAGTCCTCCGGTGAGGCTGGCCCTCGCTGTCCTGCCGGGAGGGGAGAAAGGAGGGTATTGTGTGTAATCATTAATTCAGAGTTAAGTCCCCGGCAGCCCCAGACATCAGAAATACTCTGCTGAAGCACAGGAAATGGGGCAGCACTTCTGTTTTCCTGGTGTGCGGACGCCAGCCCCGTCCTCGAGTCGCACCTTTCATCTCGCCCGCTATTATGCTGTCAACCTGATGTATGAAAAAATACGCGGTTGCCTGAACAATGCTGCATTTGGGTTTTATTTAAATACCTGTCTTATTAGTAGGTTTTACTGATTTCATGGTGTTGAACCCTTTTTTTTCCTTTTTTTTCTTTTTTTTTTTCTTTCCTCCTACTGCAACAAAAGGCTAAATATTTTCTGAAAAAGAAAACAGAGGTTCTTGGCCAGCCACGGATGTCCAGGATTGTGCTGCGAAGAAAAGTACCAAATATTCTAAAACTTGTGAAAAAATGATGAGAGGGGAGGCTTCTGGCCACCACGCTGTTTGCACATGAAATAGCAAGGGAGGGGAGAGAAGTGCCAGGGCCAGCTGTGACCTTGGATGCTTCATCCATTTGAAACTGGGATGATTTTACTTGGCATTTGGTGGTGGTGCTGGTCATCAGAAGGTAGCAGTGAATGACTCCTAGGCCATGGTGCAGCTGGGAGAACAAAGAACCTGTGATATGGACCATAACTACATCTACTACTCCCATCCAACTAGCGCGACATCTTAGCGGGCTTATTTTATGTAGGAGAGGGATGAAGAGACTTCTGGAGGTCACATGCAGGGATTACAGCAGGGCAGGAATGTAACCCGGAGCCCTGGATTAACCCCTACCGATAGGACCATCCATCTTCTCTCCCTGTACTTCAGATCCTTCCTGAAATCCATGTTCAGGACAGAGAAGTTACAGAAGCCTCCCTGAAGGCGTGTTGTGATGGGCAAGTTCTTGAGTGTTACAGGGATGAGAGACAGGAAAGGAAAGGTTCTCTGGAAGATGGCAATCCCAGGGGACTTTGTCATCTTGAGCACCTCGAGGTGTCACCTCAGTGTCACAGTGCCTTGGGGCCAAGAGGTGGACATCGGCTGGGGAGAAGTTGGGGGCCAGAGGCTTCAGTTGTGAGAAGACCACCTCAGAGGGGTTTTCTGCCTCACCTTGACTCATTGGAAAGGAGCTGGGGAGATCTTCAGAGATTGGTGATAGGAGGCAGAAAGAAGAGGATTGAGGATGGGAGAGAGAAAGGAGGAGGAAGAGCGTTCAGCCTTGCACGTCGCTACGTGCAGGGAGCTGGCGTGGGCACGGCTGGGTGTGTATAAAATTACACGCGTACGTGGTCGTGCTGGGCAGGTGAAGTTGTGTAGAAAGGTGTTGTTGTTCTTGTTTGTTCTAGGAGAGAAACGAAATTTTTTGCATCCCACCTTTTACAGCGGCTGGTTTTATTTTTTGTTTTATTTTTTTTTTTTTTTAGAAATGCAAATAGACCTTTTACATCAGTGGTTTGGCCGGTAAATCTTGTTTTGCAAAACACTTTCAAGTGTTTTCAACTCCTTTCTTTCCCCTTCATCAGAACAGATGCACAGCTACGTATTTTCCCCTGTTGCCTGTTGTTGCACAGCAAGACTGCAAAGGCTTCTTGTTTGTTGTTGTTGAAGGGGAGGAAAAAAAACCCTCAATCCACAGAAGAGTTAACAGGATTTCACTTGATCTGCTCGTTTATGCAATGAGTAATGCGAGGTTGGTAACAGCAAATTGTTGTTTATAAGCAAACATGGCACTGTGTAAACAAGAAGGCCTGGTCCCCAACTGGTTTGATTTCATGGTGGTCAGCAGCTGATGTATGTAACGTACAACCTTTCTGCTTCTCGAAATGTCAGAAGAATGACTATTTGTTTGTCTTGAGTTCTTCCCAGCTGTTTACTCTGTAATGCATTTGCCTCAACCTTGATTCCCTAAGAGTGGCCCCTTTCTCCTCCCTGCTCTGTTTACATTAGTCCTGCCCCGAGTGTCACCTATGAAATCTGTTGATTATTCCACCTGGTTAATGTTAAATTGCTCTTGCAAGATGATGTGTTTGTTCATAAACACAAATGCTGGGCCCCTTGTTTACTGTACCCATGGCAGCAATCAGTTATTAAACAAATATTGCTTTGTTTGCGGGTGTGAGCAGCAGTTTATCCTGCAAGGTCTGGAAAAAAACCTTTAAATGCTGGGATTTTGATAAAGGAGAAAAAGGGGAGCTTGTCCCTGGAATGTGGCTGAAACTCACTTTGGTTTGCTTTGCTTATCTTTAACTTGGGTGAAGGGGCTAGAAAGATTAGCAAGTTGTTTGGTTTTTCCAAGAGATTTCCTTAGTGTAATGATATCTATCCAGTTGTTTGCTTTTTTCAGAAGGGAGAGAGCACTCGTGCAAGACGACTAGCACAGCGGTAGACGGCTGATGGCTAGAAAATCCTGCGTGAAGCAAACAAGGAGTTAGAAGGTCTAGGACAAAGATATAGGGCTATGAACCAGGTAATCACCCCGAAAGTACAGCCTTGCATTCTGTCTCAGCGTTTGGTCGGGGGCTTTTTGGTTTCCTCCTTTTTCTCGTGTCGGATTGTAATTGATGCATGTGCCCTCGATGGAGTTGGAAAAGGCAAAGCTTTCACTTTTATTTCTGAGGAGATCTGAGGAAAAAAAAAAAAAAAAAAAGAAAAGAAAAGAAAAAAATCCCGGTTTTAGAAGCAGAGCGGTTTGAAGGGGGAGAAGAAACCAAATTTAAAAATGTGCTCTGTCGCTCCTCCTCCTGCGAGTGAGATGACAGAGCTGCTTTTCTTCTTTTTATAACTGGAAAACTGCGTTTACATCTGCTAATTTCTGCATGCTGGCTGCTTGCTCTTTGGTTTCTGGGAGTCCTAATTAGAGAGAGCCATCCTGGTAGTTGCTGCTTTTGGGTTGTTTTGCAAATGAGCAAAAAAAACCTCACACCATCTTTGTTTTTCAAAATTATTGGTTTTGTTTCTGAACGGGGCTGGGCTTTCAAATGCCAGGCGAGACCTGTTAGCACTGACAGTAAACTGTTAGGGCTTTGCACACAAAGGGAGTAAACCCTCTTAGAGTGACCTTGAGAGAGAAATGTTAAGTCTTTTTGTATGAAGGTGGTGTCTGTTCCTTTTTACGTGAATTAATCTGTTAAAATATCTCAAATATACATTTATAAAAAGCTTTTGAAGGATAACATTAAATAATTGTCCTTTTCATCCCTTGGAAAAGCAAGCAACAAAATATGCATGAAAATGTGATACATCATATTCACTACCTCTCACCAGTGGTCCAAACTTGCTGTTCATTTTGGCTGCTAGAGCAGTGTCGGGGCTGGAGGGGAAGCGGGAGGTACCTGAAGTGTGTAAGTGGACAAGCCGGTCATTAATTGACTGGTGTTCCTGTGATGAATCAAACCTTCGCTGCCTTCTACTAAGTAAAAATAGTGAAGTGAAAATCATATTGTGAAGTTGCACCTGGCTTTGAGGTGGCTGTCGGCTTCTGGAGGCTGGTAGAGAGTTTAGAAACACTTTAATGGAGGTGTGCGTGGAGGGTGGGAGCCTAATTCATCTACAGCCAGCACTTGGTCTTGGCGAGGTTTGATGTCATCTTACTGTAGTTGTGCTGCTGCTATCTAGCATAAACTAATTGCGTTTACTAAAGGCAACTTTGGCCTTTTCCTCGGTTAAAGAGTCGCCTGCTTTTCTATGAGGCAGACTGCGAGAGTCGATGTTGCAAGCTCGGAGCAGTGCACTGTGCGTACAAACGGCTCGGTCCCGGGCTGTGAGAGTAGCTGTGTAGTTTCTGTTCCTGTTTTATACCCCGCGTGCTGCTGTGCCCGGGCTGGGGCGAGCAGGTGGGTACCTCCCGAGGGACAACAGCCACCGGGCAG
>JAAGNO010004209.1:73518-90949 GCA_033439905.1 Ceryle rudis | reverse complement strand
ACAACAGCTGCCGGGCAGGCACCGAGGCAGCTCTGCTGCCACTCCGTTGCCTCGCCAGGCTGTGGTTGAGCGTCCCTCCTTCTTCGGGATTTTTTTCCTCTAGTGCCAATGGTGCTCACGTCCCTGCAGCAGCACTCGCAGAGTTGTGGCACAACAAACTGTGGGTTCTTGTTCGGTTTGGGTTAGTTCATTTGTGGGATTTTTTTTTTTTTTACCACTTGCCATGCCTCTCCCTCCAAAGAAACGATGATCCCAGTGATGGTAAGGATGATTTCTGTCAAGCTCATGGCTGAAAGACAGCTCTCCCCAAGAGAGGGGAAGGAACCTCACTCTGCTGATGATGGTATGTAAATGATTACATCATATTTGCCAGTCACTTGGAAGTGGCCCAGCTCTAGAGCTTTTATGCAGCTATGGCATGAGCTTCATGCTGAATGTGGATTTTAATAGCTGTCAAGCTGAGAGGCATAGATTGAGATAAACCCCCTTTGCAAAGCCAGCTCTGTTTATCCAAGGTGAGACTGGGAGTAGCTTCTGTGAGCATCTGCAAAGTGAAGAGAGGATGCAGAAAGCTCGTTTGGGGAAAGTTGAGTTGTCCATCATCTACCTAACGCTTTGTGTCTTATCTCGGGGAAAGGAATGAGACCTGTTAAGTTCACAGCTTGGTGCGTTTTGGTACGCTAGCTTTTCATGGAGATCAGCTCTAGCTCTTCTGACCAGAGCAAATGGCAACCTTTTAACGCCTGTCTCAGTTTTTCTTGGATCTGTTTGTTCTCTGTTCTTCCTGTTTGTGGTCAGCAATGCCCTCAGCAGAAGAGATTCCTTAGGGGGTAACTGCAGTGACTGATTTTCTAAGAAGTTAAGTTGCTTGACCATGATTTCACAAGAAGTCAGTGTGTCACAAGTGGGATTAGGCTCCTGAGTCTCCTTCCCTTCTCCTCCCCACAGCTGTCTTAAATTCTAGCTCCTGCAGAGCATCTGTCAACCTTTCAGTGAGCTGCTTTCCAGTGATTTCAGGTTCCCGTGGCCCTGACAATACTTGCTGCTGCTGGAAGGAAGTAACCCAGAGGGCGTGAGCCTCGCGCGTGATCAGTGCAAGAGATTGTGTCCTTGTAAACAGTTAAATAAATAAAAAAGTTGTGACAGCCTGCATCTAGACAGGAGTAGGTGAAGCTGCTGCTCAGGATACGTGAGGGTGGCACATGGAGATCAACCCTGGTAAGAGGTTCATGTTGGTGGAAGTTCAGCCTGTCACCGGTGTGGCCCACAGGGAGGAGGTGAGGCAACCCGCATCCTTCTCCTCTTGGCCAAGGTGATGTGCTCAAATGCTTTTGCTAAGCACTGGCTTTTCACTCACTGAATTTAGTTTTGGCGGCTTCTTTTCCTCCTCCTCCTTCCTTTTTTACCTCTCTCCCCATGGCCCTGCATCGGCAAGTAGCTCATCCCTAGCGTCAGTAGGGCAAGGAAGGGGAACAGCCCTTCCAAGGTGCTGGGGCTGCGGATCTGCTCACAGGGGTGCTCCAAGAGCAGCGTGACTTGTTTCCCTTCCTCAGGAAGCCTCGGCACGTCAGCTCTGCGATGTGCTCAACCTCCACCGACCCAGGGCTTGGGACCAGTCCAACCCAGATGGGAGCACCAGGGCTGCGCCGGGGTCAGGAGGCAAAGCTGAGGATGCTCTGTGGATAATCCCTTTTCTTCAGGACTCTTTATTTCCTAAGCACTAAATGAAATTTCAGATTTTAGATACGTCTAGACATATACAGTGCACGATAAAGTTGATAATACATTAATCATTTTTAACAACAGGTAATATGCATAATTTATGGTGTTACAGTGCTATCTTTTTTGATATTTATGATGGATAATGCTCAGTTTTTGCCCTCATATTACTGCCTTAAATTATACCACAAGAAAATTAATGAGAAAGTAGATTTATGGGTTTCATTTGTTTGTCAATTCGGAAATTAATTGGGTGTTAATTTTAGCCGTCCCTCATCAGACCAGGTCTTTAGTATGTGTGCATTACTTTGCATTCATTGAAGCCTACCTCCCATTTACTGTGGGTCACTAGCTTTGCATACATTAAAATAGCCCTCAGGCTCATTCTCTTGATTACTTTTTGAACTGCCATGCATTAGAAAATTTACGCCTTTCTGTTATAATTATGAAAATTCACTATTGGAAGGTGGTGCTTGCATAACAGCAAGTACACAGTCCTGTTCAGCCAAGTAAGATCATATAGCAAATCCCAATACGTTTTTGTTCTAATCCTAGAAAATAGCACTCTTGACAATCTTTGTTGTGCGAGTGTCATCCTTTGAAATTTCAAGGATCCATTTTAATGCATTGAATTACCTCTTTAAGCTGAGGAAATATCAAAGGATTTCACCTCGTCGCTGTCTCTTTGTTTCCTCTTTCCACACATCCCGTGCGTGTTCCTCCCTTGCCTTGCTCCAGGTTTGCTTCTCCTCCTCTGAACGCCGCTGCCAGACGTGACTCAGCATCGCTTTTCAGGACAGCGGAGCCTGACTCGCTTACTATTTCGGTTGATTCTTAAAGATCATCCTTAATTGCTCTTTGAATCCCCTTCGCCTTTCTCATACTTCTGCACAATTCAGCAACCACCAGTGGTGCGTAGGCGAGTGGCCTTCAAAGGGGTAAGCATGAAGTTTTATCCAAAAAGTACCCTAATGTACTGACAGTTGATCTATAGTTAGTTAGTACATAATTATACCTAAAATACACCCTGTCAGCAGGATAAATGACGGCTACTGAAAACTCTAAAAGCATGACGGGTGTTCACCCATCTGCAATGACGAGAGCGGAGGGGTTTGTAAGTTGAGAAAGGCTGGTGAGTTCAGCATGATCTGATTTAGTTAAATCATGCCATATGTTGGGATGGCTCTTTCTAATAGTCCTGCTAACCACAAACACAGGCAGAGAGAAGTCATCTGGTCCACCTGGCTAGTTTGGACTCCCCTCCCCGGCGTTATTTCTGTACTTAGCGTGGTGGCAGCCCTCGAGCTGCTCATGTGAAGCTGGCTGATTCACAGTTAATTGTGACATGGTGTAATTTAGTAAATGAGCAGCTGAACATCTGTACGCCTTCCCCCACGGTAGATCAAAGCCTTACCTTACAGAAGGCTTTTAATTTCCACTAGTGAATCGTTTCTCCTTTTGCTGAACTCATGGATGGCGGGTCGGTGCTGCTGGCCGCCTCGCCGACCTAGAGACGGAGTGTCAGCTGGAGGAGATGGGTGTTTCAGTGTGGGGTGTCAGCTGGAGGAGATGGGTATTTCGGTGTTGGCTGGGGACCGTCGAAGGTTGTTCCTGGAAAAACTCCAAAGTGGTGGTGGGATGCGGAGCCTGAGGCGCTTTTCCCTGCAAGGTGCTTGCTCCAAAGATACCGGGACTAAAAGAGACCACCTGTGAGTTGGGGCAGCAGTCTCCTGGGAGAGCCACCGTGGTCCTCACTGCTGGTAGCGGGTGGCACTGGGAGCGCCAGGCTGCCGCTGCTTTGCTTTTGTACCTGTGCTGGGGGTAAGGAGCAGCTCTGCTCGTGCTTTATGCGTCTCCTTGCCAGCGGTGCTCGGGAGCGCGTTTCATTTTCAGGAGGAAAAATCTCTTTGCAGCGTTGCGTTGTCATGAAATGCTTCCGAATACTATTCAGGGTTTTTTTTTCCTTTTTATACTTAACAGAGGAGTGCTTTAAAGTTAGTCCTGAGCTTGCTTTGGGGAACTGCTTGCAACAAACAGGTGAAGTATTTCCTTAAAAGCCATGCGTGTATGGGTCAAGTGCCTGCTGGGGAGTTTAGGACTAGAACCTGTGAACTGATTACTCACTTAAAACTGATTTTACCATTAACTTTTCTGCCTATAAAGGTAGGAATATACTTTATAAATTTGTGTTGTGTTTAATTTACATGTCCTTTCATGGCTGGGCCAAGTTCTTTAAGGGCATTTATTCTGCTTCATATAAATAATTGATCAGCCAAGTTAATTTACTTCTGCCTGACTTGGTCAACCTTAATTAACTGCCCTGGAATAAAGACTGAACTTTTTGTTAGCTTAAAATCTTCCGCAAATGTGACAAAGGAAGGATGTATTCTAACAACATTTTTGCTCTAGCACTGATCACAGAGGACAGAAATATTGAATGATCTTTATGTGCATATATATATATATTTGTAAACACCTCCAAGTACTAATAGCTGAAATAAAATTGTCAGCCTTGGAAGTAACTTTGAAACACGAGGGGTTCATTCTGAATCCATGGGCCAGGTTGGGTCTGGAAGCACATTAAACCAGAAATTTTAAGGCCCGGAAGACCCCGGGGATAGTTTTTTAAAGGTGATGAGATGCTTAAAGATGTAGATCGGTGCTTATTCAGGAGCCCTAAAAATGCCTCGCCAGATGCCTCTGTGTATGGTGAGGCATCTAAATACATCTGAATACCAGTCCCTTTCTCGTTCAGACTTGCAGCAGGTCCTTATTCTGACGGGTGCTTCAGTCAGTAAATCCTCCCTCATGCTGACATTAAACAATGCTGCTTAGTCTTTAGAAACTAGACTAGTAGAAGAATTGCAGAAATTGCACACTTCGGCGCCCACCTCCTGCCTACTAATCTCCACGCTAAACCTTGCTCATCTGAATAGTCCAGTGGAGCTGAGAGATACGTATCTGCAGCATTTGGTCTTTGTGACGTTATGGACTTTTTTTTGTATGTTTTTAAAATGAATTATCACAGGATATTTTCAAAATTAGGATTCCTGCATGTTCTATCTTAACTTTTCAGTGCAAGACACCGACACTGGAGTCCTCAGATCATTTTAATTCAGACAAAATTCACATCTGACCAGTGTTATTTTATTTTTTAATTTTGACTATGCTCTGTCCAAATTAGATGTCCCCTACTTCTGTCCAAATCATCTGGAAGATCATGAGCTGTTGTCCTTCTGCTGACAGAGCGCCTTGCTTTGATTCCACTCCACTAAAATTTTACTCTGTCACCTTGAACATAAGGTACTCACCGGGGAGGTGGGTCAAGCTGTATGACTTTGGCTCTGTATTCGGCCGTGCGTCGAAGTTAGGAAAGGTTTTGTGCAAGTTAAGATGGGAATCTTGAGAAACTGATCGTCGTCGTGAGATTTTTAAACCAAGCTGGCATTAAGTTGTATAAGAATAGTTCTTCTATTACGTGCTCCTTGGTTTTGGGATAGAATTGTACGAGTTGTTCATACTGCAGCTTTTCTTTGGTCCCTTGGTATGGGAAAAAAAATCTTGTGTCACCTTTAATAATCTTAAGAGTCATTCTCTATTCCTCCTAACGTGAAATATAGAATTCTTCTTAAAAAAAAGAAAGATACTTACCCTGGTAAGAACCCACCTATTTTAAGCTATTAAAATATGTTTTCCTTTGCAGAATTGATACGAGAGTCTGCTTTGTAGAACACAAGATGGACGTGCTCTTTTGCCATTAAATTTCATCAGACAGATGTGTTCTCTTGCACGTTGTGGAAGCCTTTGTGGAGTACTCTATTGCCTAAAATAAATCATTATGTGTAACAGCTTCTTCGGCACTGTTTTGGTTGCTTGGGGTTGTATTCAGACCGGAATCACAGTTAGTGGTACTAGACCTGAAGCTTCAGTTCAGTTCCCACGGAACCTAATCATGTTGCATAAAGTCAACCTTGCTTTGCTTTTTTCTTCCATAATTTTGAATGGCAGACTTCACTAATAGGCTTCTGTAAGACCCGCTCCTCTGTGCTGAGGAGAGGCAATTATCCCAGCCATCCTCGGTGTACTATCACCTCAGCTCATTTAGGTGTGCTCAAAAAGACAAATAATAATCATTCTTGCAGAAAGCTCTCGCAGGTTGAGTTTCATGACATCACGCTTAATGATCAAACCAAACCGTGGTTATTTATGTCAACTCACATTTGACTACAGTGAGGAAATAAAACAGTTTTATCTTTTCTCCCTTGAAAATCCTGTTTTCTATTGGAGGCACTTTGGCAAAGTGGGTTTGTTTTGTATCGGTGTCCGGTTGAGGTTATATTGGAGTTGACTGCCTGTGAATGGGTGTTTTGAAAGCAAAATTTGCTCAAAGATGTTCACTTCTGCTTTTAAAATAATTCTTTGAAAGTCCAAACGTCACAATTTTCTTTTGTACTCTTTTGATGTTCTCTTTGCTAACTCTGTTTCCAGCTCCATTTCTGTAATGGCTGCTGCGGATTCTGCTGGAGATGATGCGCAGGGTGGGCACAGCCCGTGGAGGGGCTGGTGCCAGCCCTGTGTAGCTCAGGTAGTAACCGGCTGGGGTATTTTGGAAGTTAATATAGCGCATGAAATCTGTCATGGAAAAGGTTCTCAAGATCTATGATCTTTTTGTGACCAAATACTATAAGTAATCCATCTTTTTCTCAGTCCTATAGGTTGGAAAAATTGTCGCAATTTCTACTGTTGTTTCTTTCCAGGAGCATTTTGCAGTCCTAGAGACAATAAATAATTTCTTGACCAGTTTGGTTGTGAATTATTTTCTGTGTCCTGGAGATATTTTGCTCAGAAGGGCAAGCCAACAAATCGTGATCAGGCAGTGGTTGATAGATCTGCCTCTCAGTGGTGCACATTCTTCTCGATGCTGTCAGAGGCATCTTGGAGCTTTGGTTGGTGCTTTCTCTGAAACTCCTTAGCAGTTTATCCAGGTTCTCACTTCCAGGCAATTTATTGCATCAGAAACGTTGGAGATTGAAATGTACTTCTTGATTGTTTTAGCACTTTGGTTTTAGCATCTCTTTCCACCATGGTGTCTGCTGGAGGCGCCTTCTACCAGTTCATTAGTATGTCCTTCCTCTGTCGGGTGTGGTCTGTGACGGTGATGTGCCACCCACCATTTGTCATCATGCATCACAACAGTCCAAGATGTTGAGTCTCGGGGTTTTCACCTGCTGACCCACTCTGACATGGTGGTCATCCTTGTCCACATCTGCTGCTGTGGTGAATCAATGTAATGCTCCATTTTCTCCAGTTGAGTCTTGACCCCAAATTTGGATGGAAGCAGAAAACAATGACATCTGTTCTTCCTTTCTGATTTATCTTTGTTTAAAAGACATCTGTCCTGTTCAGTAGTGTAGCACATAAAAATGGTGTGGTATACCTTTGAGTAACTGTCTGGAGAATCTCATTCCAGTCTCTTCTTCCAAAGCAACCTGTGCCATGCAGTCGCTGCCTGATGTGTAATCCAGCCTTGCTTTTTAGGAACAAACACTTATTTAGACTTTATCATGCTCACGGGTTTTCCTTACGGTGCTGAAAATGAAAACCACACTATGCTCGGTCTTGTGTCAGATCAGGGTCATGTTAAAACCCAAAAGCAGTTGCTAGTGGCATTGGGAAAAGTGTAGGTTTGTTTAGATCTCCGTTGAGTTGACAGAAGCTTTATAAGGAGCCCCCAGGTCCTTTTGTCCTCTTGCATAATTCGAAGATTTCACAAAACAGATTGAAAGAAGTTTCTGTGCTCCAGCTGAAATTTATTTAAATGTAGTCAGACCAGTTGATTCTGTCCTAGAACCATCCATGTGCTTGGGCGGTCATCAGCGTGAATAGATCCCGTCATGATCGGAGTGGGGTCTGGCTAATGAGTGGTCCACCCTCCTCGGACTTGAATCAGCAAGGAGTGCTAAGGCTGGAGTGTGACAGTGACAAAGCCCTTGTTAATCACATGCTTCTCAGCTATGACGTTTTGATTATCAGCCATATGGTTCAGCAGTACGAGCATCTGAAGGTACCAAATGAATGAGAGGTCTGGTATTGGTGCGTTGGGCTGGAGCATTCCTCTGTGTGTGAGGGCTGATGCTGAATGTCACCTAGGTCCAGCAGACACCTGGGCAGCTGGTGCTGGCAGGGGGAATTGCCGTCTCTAGCTGGTACTGCACCCTTGGTGGCCAGGAACTTCAAAATATGCACATGTGGAGTTCCCAGGGAAAGGGTTTTCCCTTGGTACTTTTCCATTAAATATGTTGCGTTCTCTTGCCCTCTCTGATATTTCCCCTGAGATGTTGGAAGGGAAGGGATTTTTCTTCTTTCTTTTGATTTGGGATAGTTACCGAATGCAAACAGGTTCTTCCTTAAATACAAAGTGTTTTACTTCCAAGGTGAAGTGCCCGGCACTGAGGCTTTTGTCTCACGTGTGCATGTGGTGGGTTAACGTGGGCAACGTGCTCGGACCGTGCGGCTTGGCCCCTGGGTGAGGATGAGAGGAGGAGCACGAACAGAGTGAGGGACATGATGGGCTGGTGGAAGCAGAGCAGGTTAATGACATTTAAATCCTGGAACTTGGGGCCTTGCAGGTGGAAATAGCTGTAAAACAAGCCATCAAAAGATCTGAAGAGATAGTGGTTTGCAGCTGAAAACTGACGTGTGCTTTGTTTGGGAGGGTCTTGTGTGAGAGCGCTACCCATTAGTTCTCAAAGACATACGTGAATCTCTGGAGCTCTGGGGTAAGCAAGTGGGCACCATCTTTGTCCTTCTCATCATCCTTCTTGTGGGTCCCACAACCCACACCCGGCCACAGACATCCGCCGTGAGTCGAGAGCTGTGCAGGCTCACTGTGAATACTTGTGGCTACTAAGATTATGTTTAGCCAAATAATGCAGGAGACTCTTCACTGTAAATGCTGGATCCAGAGCATCCAAAGTCAGAGCAAATCCATAGCCAAGAAATTTGCCAAAAAAAAAAAAAAAGCCTAGTTCTGTGAGCACTTGAAGCAGTTTGCCCCACATGAAAACTGATGGTGTCCGGCACATCCCAGACTCAGCCTGAATTGCTTCAGAGTAATAAGAGCTGCTAATTCAGCAATATCATGGTGTGAAACTGAAATAGGGAGTGCTCTGCTTCACCTACCTGCCCCCACATAGAGTATCTGAAGTTTTTGATATTGTCCATCATATGTTGCAAAGATTGACTCATCCATTTCAAAGGAAAGCATCCAGATGTAACTAGAGAAATTTAATTATGGATTCTGTGTGTTCGTTCAAAAAAATTTTTTTTTTTTTTCTCTAAGGGAAAAAAGATGTTGAGCAAATAATACTATATTTAGAACAGAACTAGCTTACTAAAATTATAGCTGTACCAGCAGATAAATAAACATAAACTAGTAGCATGAACCATTAATGAAAGATAAATCATATGAAGGGAAATGACAAATGTTTACAGTTTTGGCAGGATTTAAAACAGGGCTTGTCTCCTTATATACAGCAACTGTTTTAACAGCTGCTTTTTTTTTTTCTTCCCCCTCCTCCCCTAAATTATTTCAGGTTTTTGAGTCATGATGCAAGAATCTGGGACTGAGACAAAAAGTAACGGTTCAGCCATTCAGAATGGAGCGAGCGGTGGCAACCATTTACTAGAGTGCAGCCTGCGGGAAGTGAGATCAAACGGCGAGACACCTTCAGTTGAAATTGGGGCTGCAGATTTAGCACATCTTCAGCAACAGCAGGTACTGTAAGACGTATTACAAGTTTCCTACTTAGAGAAAAAGCCTGAAGCATTTAACCCTCCCCCCACCCCAAACCCTTTGTTTTTTTGCCAGCCAGAGGATGCTTTTAGGACTTGCCTATGACATTCTGTACATTTTTGTCCTTAGGGGATTGCGGTCGTTAATGTAAAGGGAAACGTTGGGCTTTTCTTCTGGGGCTCCTTTTTAATCGTTCCCTGGAAATACCCAAAGATCAGGGCTTGCTTCCGTTGCCTGGATGTGTTGAGTCTAGTGGCAGCAATTGGGTGAACCGCTGTATACAAATAACTGGTTTCCAAAATATGTCACTGGGTGGAAAATACACTAACGTTAAGTTTTGTTTTTGCAACAAATTTTACTATAACCTAGCAACCTCTAGCAACAGAATGGTTTCGATTAGTGAGAAGGGCTGCAGAGGTATCTGCTGCTGAATAAATAAATAAATACATCCCATGTCAGTACCCCTCAGTTCTTAAGAATCGGAACCAAATTGCGTGTTTCACCTCTGCATTGTTAACTGGTGTATTTTCTGGGAAGCGATCAAGTTCACCGGTGTCAATCGCTTGCGTGATATGTTTTGTCTTTTACTTTTTTCCTGATAAAATTTTGAAACCCTCCGAGGCAATTTTACACCCAAGTGCTGGACGTGTATCGCTAACGCCTTTGGGAACAAAGGCTGCGGCAGAGCCATGGTGAACACGCTTATGCCCAACCCACGCTGCCTCTAATGCAATAAGCATTCTTAAAACCTTTTAAATAAGCGATTGGCAGCTGGTTAAGACTCCCCTAAGTGTACAGCGATCTTTTTAGCAGGTTGTTGTGGAGAAGAAAAAACCTGTGCTCAAAAACAAAGCAAACCGAAGGCTCGCGGAGGAGCAGGGGACCCCGTTTGCCAACCTAAAGACAGAAAGCTGCCATAATTAAACTAGTCGGAAAAATGGATGATACTAAACGCATAGACTTTGGTTGTTTCAATCATTTTCATCCTACAGGTTTTTACTTGAAGTGAGAATACCATCAGTGAGAAAATCACAGCCATGCTGAATTCATTACTGCAGTAGTCACACAAAACCACGGATAAAATTTCAATAACTGCAGGCCACAGTTGAGTAAACAGTTGCACTGAAACTTAATTCCTGTTGACTTTTCCCTCATTCTTTGCCAGGGGCACATTCTGATTCGTAGTGCAAAGACAACAGGGGTTACAGCTTTGATTAATATAGGACAGTAGAAGAGGAGTGGAACAGTAGAATACGCTCAACACAAAGGTCTCGCCTTAAAAAAGGCTTCATATCAAAATGAGTTAATTACGCTGCGTTTTCCATAGGAGCTCTATGGAATTTTCCAATGCTGCTTTGTGCAGAAAGAGAGCAGGGGTCACACAAACGCATGTACACCATAGACCAGGACTGCTCAGACCTCTGCTCCTACCACTAGTTACCAACCTCCACATGCCAAGGCTCCTCTGTAGCCATCCAGAGAGCTCCCGCCTTAGATAACATCGTAAACTTAAGTGCAATGGGTTGTGCCATTCAACAGCCGCCCGTTCGGTCAGTTAAAGAGTGGCACCAATTCATTCCTACGCAGGTCCTCCAGCCCTCCCCCAGACGGTGCCCGGCACAGCCATGAGTGCTGCCAGCCCCCGTGGGAGCAGGGAGCAGGACTGCCAGGCTCGAGATTGCTTTCACACAGCTCAGATTTTAGCTTAGAGTTTATTTATCCTCTGCCAGTACAATAAATGTGGTTGGGGAGCTTGCTTTTCTCCAAGTTCTTAAAAGACCTTTATGTTCTGTGTTTGAATTCTGCTGTTAATTGGTTTTGATGACTAAACTTCTCCATGGAGTTTATCTTTCAAAAAGCAAGTTGATTGCAAAGTTTAAAACAGTTATTAAAAAAGCAAAACAAAACAACCCAATAACAACCAAAGGGTAATCAGAGCTAGCATAAAAATATCAATCTTTGTGTTTGGAAAATATTTTTAAGCGCTGAAAAGAAGAAAACCCCGTTGTTTTCAGCTAATGCAAGCATTTACAGATACACATACAACATGAAGCATAATGTTTAGATGTTTCTCCGTATACAACATATGCTCTCAGGTCACTTAACAGAATGCGTTCTACAAAGCGCTTCTTCAATACAAATGAATGAGTTCTGAATTAAACAGCTATTTCTTAAGAGTATTTCATTCAAATATTTTTCTTATCTTTTTTTCTTTTTTTTTTTTTGCCACCTGGCACTTGTTTTGTCTGGGGAAAAAACATTAAAACTCAGCAGTGGGTAGTTTGAGCTTTGCTGTTGTGCTTGGTTGTGTATTCCCGTGATGAGCAGGGCTGAGCAGTGAAACCTGGACGTACAATGGCTTGTGTAAAAGCATGTGTGTTGACTTTTGGTTCACTTTTTTTGGTGAAATTAATTAATTTATAAGGAGTAATGGCTTTGTTTGTATGACAGAGGAAAAGCGAAATGCTTCTGGGGTTTTTTTAGGATGTTTTAATGGGTTTACAAACTTGTAAATAATTTACCATGGGAAAATATGGAACACTGCAGATGTTCATGTTTGGTGGAACAGTGTGTGGTGTGAGCACTCTTGTAGGAAGTGCAGGGAGGACTTGTAGGACACGTTTTATGCTTCCAGTGTCATTTGAGGATGATTCTGCCATGCATGGAGACAGAGAGTGATGTGATGCTAAATTATTTTAGCATTAGCAGTCTTGTAAAATGTACTGTTAAGGTGGGAGCAGCAAATGCAGGGATGAGTTCTGCTACGTAGGATAAAACCAAGTAGTCCCAACTGATGTTTTTATATCTAGTTGTGAAGTAAGAAAGCCGAAGTAATACAAGTGACTCTTCAGGGACACTGTATATGGGGAAAAGTTGGATAAAAAAGGAGATACGTACAGGAGGAAGTGCCCCCAGAACCAGACTGAAAGGGAAGGAAAAGAGGTTGTCTTCTTAGTGCTGCTGACCCCACAGGTGCTGATGGTTGGCTTCTCATGGGAATGACCATCAGGATAAGGTGGAATGGGCAGGGTTTTGGTCACCTGCCTACAGTAGGTATGAAGGTTACCTGTGTCATTTGGCTTTCTAAAGAGATCAGAAGGGGGCAGTAAGCTTGAGGTCGGGCAGCGGGGCTCAGGAGCCTTCTCCCAAGGTGCCTACAGAGGCATAACCAAGGGATGGGGCAGAAAACCTGGGAACAGGGTACCAGGCAGAGGCTGGCAACATCTGTAAGCTCTGAGGCATCACAGAAAACGTCTGGAAGGTGCAGAATGGGTGTCAAGAGTGACCCACAAGCTGAAAGTCAGGCTGGGCGAGAGAGGCTTGGACAGAAAGTATGTAATGATGGGGTGACTCCTGCCTACTAAGGAGTAATAAATAAAGACTCATGGGCACAAACTGCCTTTTAATGTACATGATCACAGCTTTAGTTGCTCCAGTGGTTTCTGATGTCTACTCAAATAGAGGGTTTGATGCTTCAGTCCCAGGCAGTTGGGTTTTTGGTGGGTTTTTTTTTTGGTTTGGTTTGGTTTTTGTTTTTGGTGTTGTTTTTTTTTTTTTTTTTTTCCACCTTATAAAAATAAATATTATTTGTTGTGTTTTATTTTTTAATCCTCAGGACTATTCATTAAAGTGTGCTTCACGTTATTAGCAGAGAAACAAGAACATGAACTGAACAAAGGGAATGAATACAAAGTTGAGTTCTGGTACCTAGCAGCAAGACACCAAATGCTGTGTTGCACGGTGGCAGAAATACAAACCTCTCCACATCAATAGCAAGATCCACTTTGATACCATAACTTCAAGTACTTCCCCACGAGTATAAAACCCAGTATCTTTTGCCTAATCCAGAATGCTTTTAAACTTCTAGGAGGTACAACTTTAATAGTAATTTGTTGACAGATTAGCTGCAGAGATTGCAAAGAGTTTATTTTGCAGAACTGGCAGCCTCGTATCAGTGTTCTCCCAAGGAAAAAAAAAACCCACACAGTGCTGTTTTGCAATTGCTTGCATTTATTGACAACCTGCGCTGAGCAGGCAGAATCGGAATGTTTGTATAATGTAAACCTATAGCTTGTCTGATGGGGTGTAGTGTGCTTTTAGGTAGTGCATAGATGGCTCGATAAAAAGGGTTACAAGGTGACTGTGTTTATGACAAACTGGAATAGTAATACAAATGCGATTGGTACATGGAGAAACAAGGAGGAAGTTTATATAAAGAATTGTAGGGAAGTTTCTTTTCTTCATTTTGTCTCTGAGCTGAACTACACTGTGATTATGAAGTGTCACTTCAAGCTTTCTGAAGAGTTTAGTTCAATACTAGTTTTGCCATGTATCCACAAAGTAAGGAAAGTGGGGTTTTTTTCCTTGGAAAAAACCTGGTGGCATTATATGTATTTCACATTGCGTCCTGGTTTGTGCTTTTTGCGCCCTTATTCCACTGAACGTATACTAATGAAAAGTACCATTTTGTTCATGTGTGTGGCAGAAAAGGAATGTTTGATAGACATCAGAAATTTGGACTAGATTCTGGTGCCTCTGCCCTAATCAGTGATTTCTTCACAGTCGGTCTCACTGACAGCAGTTGGGGTGTTTGTGGTATGGATGTGAAGATGCCACAGTTGGGCCCTTTGGCAGTAGTAGTTTCAAGAAATGTTTAGATGTGAAGTGTTAGATTGAGAGGAGCGAACTCCAGGGGGAATATGTGGTTTCTTCAGATTTTGTTCATGTCCAAAGACAAGGAAAATGTACAAGAAATGGGGGAATTTGCTGTATTGTTGAGAGTCTCTTTAACTGGGCAGATCAAAAAGATTTCACTAGAATGAATCCAGAATATATCACAGTGTAAATTAAAGCAATGTGTTTTTTAAAAAAAAAACCCAAACTAAACAACAACAAAACCCAAAACCCAAAACAACAAACCAACAAAAAACAGTTTGGTGAGTTTCATCTTACTTTGAAAACCTGTGGGGAGAGGTTACAAACCGCATCGGGAGTTTTATGGTCCCATTGATCATGATGTGGACTTACCTCTTTAGAACAAAACTGCTAAATGAGATCCCAGATAAAGTCTTTGTTTCATATTGACATAACTGGGTTAGACCAAATTTGTTTGTTAGACTTTGAGGGAGCGTCTGTGTTGAGTCATTTTGTCCGAAGAGACACAAAGCCTAATTATTAAACTGCTGTTGCTATTGAAAGAGCCATTTGAAAGTATGGATTTAAACTCCATGCAGGCTATTGGATTGTGCCTGATTTTGTATTGCAGTACACTGATAATTGATGATTACAACGTGGTGAAAAGATCACTGCATTTGTAGAGCTTGTGCTATTTCATCGGAGAATGTGAAAAACAACTTTACGCTCTTGGTAACTTTGCGTTTTTATCATTCAGAATTTTCCCCCAAGTTCTCCCATCTCCCAACATTGAACGGAAGGTGACATGATGTCTTTTTAGTCATTCAAATCTAATAACTTTTAATCTGAAGGTTAAGTAGTGAGATATAAACTAAGAGATGATAATATCAATTTTATGTTCACTGAAGGGCACAATATACCTCTTTCTAGTAGAGGGAAAATTGTGCGTAAAATGTCTTTTGCTTTTCAGTGGAAAGGCTGTGGCTCTGAGAGCTTGGGAATGAAGCAGCTCTGGAAAAATTAAATAAGTTTTAACATAGGCTAGCTACCTTGCCTGGATTTGAGAATCAATGATTTTTTTTTTTTTTTCCTTAATAATTCAATTTTTAGATCTCATGCCAATGAACCATGCTGAGAACATTCACGCAGCATTCTCTACCCTCGCCATTACTAATGTCTTTGTTATAACTACTTATTGACATCAACAAGCCTTAAATTTTCTCTAACTGTTGAAGGGTAAGGGGAAACTACCACTTTGTTGCACTCGCTGAGATTATTGGTTTTTCTTTGCCCTGGTTTTATTTTGCTTCTAAGGTCTTTGATAAATAACGGCATAAATCTGAGTCCTCAAAGCACCTTGACATTGGCACCCGGAGCTCTGCAGTTGTGTGTGCGGATACAAGCGTGTACATGCAGAAGCTGGGTCATTAGACATGTAATCACCTGGATTATGTGCACATCCAAATCCAGGAGTCCTCTTTAGGCTATAGATGTCTATTTCTGTAGGGGGTTATTTATTTATTTATTTATTACAATAGCTGCTTTTACTTCTCCTGGTAAATGAAGATTGTGCTGTAATCATTTAGGTTTCTGTGGGCTCTTTGAAGAGCTGTAACTTCTGAAATAATGTTTGCTGGTTTGGTTTTTTCAGCCTCTCTCCTCATGTGAAGATTCAGCAGTGGTATGTTTGTTGCCAGCTGTTTTCGTAGGTGTGCACTCTCCCCTTTTATTTGCTTATGCTTACTCATAAGCAATGAAGTTACACATTCAGGAGTGCTGTTTAGGGAAGCTCCTCACTGGAATGCTTGAAAGCTATTCTCCAGCACACAATTACACTGGAAAAAGACGTTCAGTAGGCATCAGAAATTAAAAGTCTATTTGGAGTGATTGACGTTATTCAACCTCTTTGACAACCTCTTTTCACTCGTGCCTTTTGATAGGATGAGGGGCAATGGATTCAAGCTCGAGTACAGGAAGTTCCACCTCAACATGAGGAAGAGCTTCTTTAAGGGTTACAGAGCCTAAAACAGACTCCCCAGAGAGGTTGTGGTGTCTCCTTCTCTGGAGACTTTCAGGACCTGTCTGGATGTATTTCTGAGTGATCTGCTCTAGTTCTGCTCTGCTCTGGCAGGGGGGTTGGACTCAATGATCTTCAGAGGTCCCTTCCAACCCCTACCATTCTGTGATTCAAATGATTAGAGACCACTGATGTTCATACATAAAGGGTTATCTTGTAAGCAGTGCAACCAAACCCAGGATACAGCAAACTGGAAATGGCAGAGCTCCTGTAAAGGTGTGTAAAGGAGACTTTAATTTGCCCAGAACTGCTCCTCACCGTGGCTTTTAACCTTGCAAGATGCTTAAGCATGTGCCTAAGTGTAATTGCTTGGCTGGTCTCACTAAGGTCACTGGTACGTCTCACGCCTGGAAAACTAGGCATGTGCGTAAGTACCTTGCTGAATTAAGGCTTAAGTAATTTCACACCAATAAGAAGTTGCGTGGCTTGCTGATATTTTAGAAGTAATTTAACTTGGTTTGGAAACGCGCTGCACGTAGGGAGATTGTTTGGCAGTGCCTTAGGAGCAGCAGTGGAATTGCAGTGGTTTTCACTAGCATAGCTGCTGACTTCAGTGCAGTTTTGTCTGACTTAAATACATTTAAATGAGAGCAGAGTCACATGCCATGGTTTCCTGTGTTATGTTCTTTCTCCTGTGGAGCTCCATTGGCTATCACAGCAAGTGAGAAGAATATCAACAGTGCTGTTGTAATTTATAACAGTAATGTTATAAGTAAAGATTGGGATATGAAGGAAAAATGCAAAAGTCATGAATACTCTTCATGAGTTTATTTAACCGTATAGCACCCCAGTAATGAAAAAATATTAATAGAAGGTATTTTTTGGAGGCTTAATGTAAACAATGACATCGTATAGTGACAGTTTTGTAGGATGAGTGTTGCTTGTTTTGTTGTTGCATTCTGTCTTTTGTTAGTCATGCTCCCTACATTTTCAAAACATAAACTGTATTTGCAACCTGTTTTCAATAGTGCAAATATATCTCTTTCTTTTTTTTTTCCCCCCCCCATAAAAGCTGTATCTTGTGTCTGTAGAGTGTCAGTGTCATGTCTCAGACATTTCTGAAGCCTGGGGCAAGTGCCAGCTTTATTACAAGGTTGGGCTTTTCAATTTATTTTTAATCATATTTCTTCTTTTTTCTTTTAAGTTCCAAGCAAATATTTTTGCAGATTTGGTTCATCCTGCTTTCCAGTAGAGATGCTAATATT
>JAAGNO010004209.1:63287-73418 GCA_033439905.1 Ceryle rudis | reverse complement strand
CTCTTTCCTCTTTCCTCTTTCCTCTTTCCTCTTTCCTCTTTCCTCTTTCCTCTTTCCTCTTTCCTCTTTCCTCTTTCTTCTTCTCTCTTTTTTCTTCTTTTCTCTCTTTTCTCTTTTTTTCTCTTTTCTCTTTTTTTCTCTCTTTTCTCTTTTTTTCTTTTTTTTTTTTTCCTGTCTTTTCTTTTTTTTTTTTTTTTTTTTTTTTTTTTCCTTTTTTTTTTTTTTTTTTTTCATTTTCGGGGCTACTGAAAGTAAGACTGGGAAGTGAAGGTTGGAGAAAGTTAGGCTATTTAATCTGTCAGGCAGCACATTGCAAAAGTCATTGGTGGAGTTCTCCCCTTCGCCCCCAGCCCTCTCAGAAGTGCACATTCCCTGGCCAGCTGAAGAGAGGGATGCAAGAAGTGGATATAATTCCTTGTATCCTGTGTTCTGACCTAATCCTGATTCTCATTTAATGACCCTAAGGATTGAGGACTGGGATTGTTACAGGCAGAAACTTTGCTGGACACGCGGGCACGCCGAAGGCGGGTGCGTGTCTGGAGATGGGTCATTTTTTGGTTGACAGAGATCTGTATTTCTGATTTTGGGTGACCTCTTTTGATTAAACTTTAAGGCTGACCTAATTCTTACACATGTGTTTGGGGCCTTCTTGCCTTCTTAAATTGAAATAAGCACGTTTTTGAAAGGATTTTGTTCTTTTCTTGTAAGAGGCATCATTATTGAAGGGTGCAGCACAAGTGTTTCAAATTTGGAGATGCAGAACAGGGTCACAGTTTGCCTCCAGAATCTGAAGTAATCAGGATTTTATTTCAGATAAAACCTCTGAGGCTGATACTTAAAAAATACAACTTTTAACTGGCATTACGCAATTTGCTATGGGTTGCTTAGCCAAATATTTGTGTACGGGTCTTTTTTCTTTTTTATTTTTTTTTTTCCTTTTTTTTTTTTCTTAAAAAGGAAAATAAATAAAGAGACTTGCCAAAGTTCAGGTGGGATTTCAGGCTTTAACAAACTCTACCTGGAAATTTAAGTGCAGGAAAAGGGGCGGAGGGGAAAATGTTGTCTATTTGAATTAGAGTGATCACAAGCTAAAGGAATGTGGTTGCTGTTGACGTGCTCAAATCAAGTTTTCCTTAAATTTTCCTTGTTATTATCACGGATACCAAAAAAACCTCTGCCAGGAAAGAACTGCAACACTAGTAAAATGTTGTAAGACCACTGACTGTCTGACATTCATGTTTGGGGTTTTTTTTCCTCTTTTTTTTCCAGTAATCAGTGAGATACGTGCTAAAATAGGGGTAGGGTCCCTAGCTGTTCAAAGGGGCTGTGTGGGCAGAGGGTGGATCTTCCCCACTACCTTCTTGCGCCTTTAATCAGCAGCAGCCCCACAGCTTTGGGAGTTTTGGCTGCTCTCTCACATGCGAAGCTAGGGCACTTGTGTTTTTAAACCATCATTGGTTTGTATTTTTGTTTCCACGTAATTAAGTGATTCACTGAAGGAGAAAGGTCAGACAGGCACGGGGAAGGAGAAATGGAACTTGTTATGAAGCAGTGGGGCCCAGCATCTTGAAGGAAAAATTAGAAATAAGATGGGGTGTAATTCTCCTCGTGCATGGGAAAGCATTTGTAGGACTCAGATCCTCAAAGTCCAGTCTCGGCAGTCTCCAGGAGATGTTTTCTGGCCTCTGCTTAAACGAGAAACGTGATCTAAAGATGAGCTTACCCAGGAAAAGCTCTGGTTTTGGGACAGTGGCTGTGGTTTATCTTTGTTGTATTGCATTACGTACCTGTTTCTATACCATGTCAGTCATCTTCTTCAAACTCGAAGACAGACAGACAGACAGATGTGGATGGAGAGCAACTGTTCTCGATTTTGCTGGAAAGTCTGCAACTTTTTTGATGAAGAGGCTGATAAAGGCACTGCTCTGTCATTGTTAATTTTATCCTCAGTTATAGGCCAAGTGCAGCGCTTTTATTTGGTAGGTTGTGTGCTGTGATGCAGTAAAAATTTCCCACTGGGAACGCGCGTTACACTCGGCCTGTACGTTCAGAGAGGGTCAGCATGGGCGAAGGCATCAGATCTGCTGAGCGTCCGTGGATGGGAGCTCTGGTTTCCACGCAGGGATGCTCCATGGCTGGAAGAAACAATACGGTCTAGCAGCTGGAAAAGCTGGTCACGGCACTTGTGAAGGAAGGGCTTTCTGTGAGGTCACAGGGAGGGTTCCTTGCAGATAAACCTCCCTAATCCTGCATTTTACTGTCTGTTCATCTCTTCAGAGCTCTTCTCTCTGGATGGGTGTGCTGATTTCTTCACGGCCAGCATCCCAGACGTAGGATTTGGGTAGCAGAAACATTGTTTTGTTCAGGGAAAAGAGTCTACTTGATCTCCTTTCCACAGCTGTAACACTGTATTGCAGATCCAAACGAAAACCCCTCCAAGTCAATAAACAACAAAAAGCAGACTTATCTTTTATAGTGTTCTTGAAACAAATGTAAGGTTATAACACTAAAGCGGGTTTTATTAAATCTAGGCATGAATCCGTATTGAAGAAATAATCCACTGCTTCTTTTCAGCTTCTTGTCTTTTTAATTAGCGCTGGCAATGGGATTGTTAGCTTTTAAGATATGGTAAATACGAGCCTATTAATATTATTGAGCGTAATGCTCAACAAGGTACGGGGAATGCTGGTTACTGGAGATATTTTATAGAGTTGCTGAAAGCGGGCTGTTTTCTGTTCCACAAAGTCTTCCTTTACGATTGCCAGGGTGAAGCTGTTCTCCTGGTCCCCGGAGCGGCCGTCCCAGTGGGCATTGTGGGACCCTCGGTCCTGTCTGATGATGTGGGTTTGAGCCCCTTTTCACAAGACAGTGAGCGTTTGGAGTTTAAAATAATTTTTACTCCTTTTTTTTGAGAAATGAGTCACTGATTCCTTCAATTAACGCTCTTTGAAGTGTTTTACTCTTGGTTCCAGTCTCTTAACTTGGGCAAGGACTGGATTAAAAGGGTTTAGCAGTGATTAGGTCTGTTTACAGTATTATTATATTTTTTTTCTCTGAAAGGTGTGGAAGGGGTTTTACTTTGCAGAGTTTCTGTTGACCACCTGCTTCTTTTGCTAATTGGTTACAAGGACAATTGCTAGGCACAGTAAATAAAAGATACGGTCTTCCAAGGCTCTGTCATAGGGACTGTGCGTCAAATATTCATAAACTGCAAGCAAAAGTATGTGCCTTTCCCTGGGGGTAGGGAAGTGCTTGCCATGTTCACGTTCGGGGATCCTTCCGAGGTCACCGAGAGCCTGTGGTAGTAACTTCTCCAGTGCTGTCCTCTGGACTCTTCCTCAGTCAGTCTGTGTTCAGTTTGAATTGCAGTGCTCCAGTGGCCAAAGTCTTCTTGTAGCAAGTGAAGACATTGAATTTCCCAGTGTATAACTTGCAGGCAACGCTCCTGTTTATGCATCTGACTGCAGTACATGTCGTTTTTTCAACAGCATGACCCTGTTGACTTATACTCAACTTGTGATCCGCTGTAATCCTTGAGCTTCCCAGCCTCTGGAGAAGTGCTGTGTAATCGGTTGTCTTCCTTGCTGCATTAACAAAGTTTGGGTATTCCAGCTGAATTGTAGCATCTTACAATTTATCCTGAATAAATGCCATCCCGTTTTACAGACCTACTAGCACCTGGCTTGTTCCAGCTTCCTTACAGCTACTGCACCAATTAACCAAGCCAATGAAAACTGAGGTTGTCAGAATCTTATTTAACTACAAAACTCACCCCAGCTAAACCTCAGACAGCTGTAGGTAAAGATACATTTGCAGGGGCAAAAGTAGTGCTCACAAAAAAATACAAAATGCCAAATCTCAGTTGCTTTTCCTAGTGGAAACTCTAACTGCAACTGCATAAAAAGGAACATGCCAGGAGGGATGTGCCTCTGAAGACCACTTGCAGTTACCAGTCCCTATTTCTTCTTGCGTATCCCATTTCATGTATTGGTTCTTACAGAAGTACAATCTTAGCCTGAGAAAGTCTGTTCTGTTGTTTTCAGACCAGAATTTGGTCTCATAAAGCTGCTGTCTTCACCTCACATGGTGTCCCACCATGTCCAGTCTTGTGTCAGATTGTCGTTGGAGCAAAAGATGAGCAAATGAGTGTCTTCCTGTTTAATTGCATATATCAATGCTAAATCTTTTGAGAAGATTCAGGCCACACGTTTCTGAGTAGGCTGCATCTCAGTCTGCATCCTGATCCCTGTCCTTCGTCAGTCTCTAGAAGCTGGAGGACAAAACACAAGTTTTAGAGGGAGACATGGATTGGGGATGTAAAAACCCATTACATGTTTAATGCACAGAGTCCATCCAGAACCCCCCAGTAATAACTGCCATAGCTGTGCCTCTGTCACTTGGAGGCCGCTCTTCTCCTCTTTGCCAAGTCTCTGTCGTCCACAAGACAAGACATCTGCAGTACATTTGTTTAAAGCAGGGAGATGACAAGCATTGAAACAGATGTTGGAAAACAGAGCAGCAAAAGGCCTGTGCGAAGTGAATGGCCCATAGGGCCTGAGCTGTTTGATGGTTGATTACAGCGTGAGCCAACTGTTCTTCAGAGCAGGCTGAACCCAGGAGATCCCTCTGGTAAGAGATGTACTTTGCCAACATGTGGTGCTCCCTTTGTCACTGTACCTTTGCAGATGTACCTGGGGAAAACACAGGGAGCGGGATCATCGTTCAAAACCCCTTAGATGAGTAACACACTTGCTTATCCAGGCTGAATTGATTCATAGTTACGAGCTGAACCATTGGAAAGCATCAAGGGTGTGTCTCGGCATCCAACAGCCAGTATCACACTTAGTTTGAATGAAAAGCCTGTCTGCAGGCTTTATCAAAGCTACAGAGAGTTTTATCGTGATCAACATAAAACAATATTCTGTCTGAAACCTCTGCACCATATTGCCATGTAAAAAGCAGCTAATGTCTAGTGATCCATGGTATATGAAGCAATTCAGGTTTATCACAAGCTGACATATTATACTTTGACAGTAAAGAATCCCTTTCGTACCTGATCTCATGTTTCCTAAGACCAGCTTTCCACCTTCTCTGATCTTGTCTTTAGGAGCTGATCCCCTCGTGCTGGGGAGATACAGCTATTGTTAAATGAACTCGTGAAACCTGGGAGCAGTTACTTGTTAGTAATCTTGGGCAAGAGACAAACTTGCCGCGTAAGGGAGACAAACTGGGGCTCCCTTTGTTCGCTCCCATAGAGAGGAGGTGGATGGAAAACTGGCCCCAGCCAGAGAAAAACATACCCCTTTATATTCTCCTGTGTGGTGGGCAGGGACAGCCGTCCAGGAGCAGCAGGCATCCAGCGAGTAGGACCGTGGTGTCTGAACAAAGCCACGGCAGGTTTTCAGGAAATGCCCAGCATGCTGCCCTGTAAGGGGATGCTGCTTTTGTTAGCGACACAGTTGAAGGACTGATCATCTCTCTTGAAGAGGAATGGCTTTTTTATTTCTTCTCTAGCCCCTTGAAATCTCCCTGCTCAGGATCAGCAGAAGAAAGGCTGAACACTGGCTGGTGATGCCACTGAGGTCCCTTAAGGCCGGAGACACACAGGAGAAAATGAAGCCCAGGGCTGTGCTAGAGAAAGTACTCGGACCTGTTGGGAACACGCTTCAGGACCCTCTGTGTTGGCATTTATTTAGATTTGTTTTCCAAGCATCTGACTTGGTCTTGCTGTATTTCTACCAGCAATACACCCCATGCAGCCAGCTGAGGTGGTGTCAGCATGGCAGTCGTGTCTCGTTTGCACGCCTGAGTCTACCTTCCACAGGGACACTGAGGATCCTGAACGCTAAAGGCGCAAGGACTGTTCCTTTCCTCCAGGTTAAGGTGTGATCAGGCCCCACCCTTGGTGCTTTCCCAGAGCAGGAAGAGCTCCTGTGCCTGGGTCCACCCCAGGCTGGCCCTGGTGGAGAGATGAGTGGCGTGCCCTTCGCAATCCCATGGGATTGCTGATTGCATCCACAGATGGCACCATCCACTGCTACCTTACGTAAGGAAAAGGAGGATGGGGTTCTCAGGTTGTTTGAACTGCCTGCAGATGCGCTATCTGCTAATGAAATATTGCTCAGCACAGTCACACTTCCATCTTACCCTGGTAGATGGAAGGAAGGGATATGTTCTTATCCTTCTATTCTGTTTTTCTCCATGGCTTTTTTTTTTTTCCTGTGGTGTTACAGACAGGCAGTAGGCGACCACCTTAGAAATCATTACTTAGATTGCCCTGGTCTTTACAGGGACCCGAACCATTTACTAAAAGCATTTTATGAAAGGACTGGCTCCCATATGTCCAAGTGAAAATCACTGGACTGTGCTTGAACCTCCTTATATCATTATTGTTTATGCAAAGAGATGAAAGGAAGAAAGATCCAGGACACCTGGAGGGATGAAGGGAAGGAGAGCTCCTCTGTGCCTGCCCTGCAGATTCCTTACCTGACCAGCCCGTACTCAGACACAGATGTACTGCAAATTTTGCTGCCCAGCCAGAAGAGCTGAGGGGTTTCCCTTCTGCCCCAAAAGCTGCTGCCACATGCGGAGGACTCCCCACTGGAACAGGGCCAGGACAAAGCTCTCTGCAGAAATCCTTGGTGTGTATTTCTCTGGGTGCCCACCACCCCTCATGGCTTCAAACAGCTTTCTGCTTCCTAAACTATCATAATTTAGGCAGCATGTGTGGGTTAAGACACCAGACCTTGGTAATTTCCATTTCCAAATTAAACTGTCTCTGTTGTAGAAGTCCTGTGGCCCTGAAGAAGCTCTTGGTGAAGCCAGCTGAAGGCAGAGGGAAGATTGAGGGGTTTGGCTCTTGAAAGTGTGGATTGTCTTTGCTCACCTTTTCCTTCAGGTGAAGCAACGGGAGAAATGTTTCTAAGTCTCTTAAAGTAGTTATGTTTGTGGAGAAGAGTTTTCTGACCAGGCACAAGCAGATGCAGTTGAAATAGGTCAGTGCTGGTACTCGTGTGAAAAACATCTGTTCTGAGCCTTAAAATGAAAAATGTGATGAGACTGTTATGTCAGCAAAATATTAGTAAATAATTGATCAATAGCAGAAAAAGGCCTCTATGTAAATAAACAGCAGCCTAATTAATAACTTTGTGTTTTCAGTAACGTGCATGCAAAAGAAGTGAGGGTTGCAGTTCATGTGTTGGGGGCCTGAAGGACATCTGCAGATAAGGGTTAAACAGTCTGTTGGAGCTGAACTCATGAACCTGGTTAAACTGCTGGACTTGTTTGTTTCAATAAAACTTTTGTCTCTGCTGTGTACATATTTTATAGCGCTCTACAAGAAACACTTAAAGTCAGGTTTTTAATATAATGTTGGTAGCAAAGTATGAAGGACAGAGGAGGTAACAGAGAAGGCAACTTGCTAATGCAAAAGCAGTGTACTGAAAGTCACTTTTATTTCTTATTTATAATCTACATGCACACTCTGGATAATAGATGACAACGCTCATTCAGTACTTTAACTTCAAAGCAGAGAGAAGGCATGGATGACAGAGCTGGGAGCTGGAACACAAAGGTACTAACAACAAGAGGAAAAATGCCTGTTTACTGGATTGCATTTGTTAGCACGCTGTCTTCAGATATTGTTCCCCCAGGAATAGTGAGAATATGTGCTGCACGAACAATGATTTAACATCTGAAAATGGTACTTAAAGAGTTTTCTGTCTGGTAGTAATGCGATGAAGGCTTCTGAATGGAACCTGGGGACTTCATTTCTTCTATTTATCTATATGTCTCTCTGGTTTTAGTCAGTGGTAATTGCATATTTAACCCCTTAAATAGGTTTAACCCTCTCAGCACCAACTTTTTGTTAATTTTATTTTGGGGCTCACGTCCGCTTCTGTTACGCTACAGCTGTGCCGCTCGCGTTCCTTGCCAAAAAACCAGGAACACAAAAGGGATTTTGGAGAAGTTGTGGCCGGGGAAGTGCATCGAGCATAATACCAAGCTCTACCTCTCCTCCTCTCTTTTCCTCTTCTTCCTTTTTTGAGGAAAGCAGTAGATAATAGTGTCCAAGGAAAGTGTTTCAGTGGGATTCAGTACAGCTGGGAGCCTTATAGCAGAGAACGAGAGGGAGTGAGCTGTAATGAGGGGGGAAGTTGCAGATAGAGCAGTAAATCAACAGTATAAATTTGCTGCTTACTTCAGCACTCTACTTCTTTGCATCTTTCTCAATTAGCACTTGTTCTTGGGGGCTTGCTTAATAGCTTATGTGAAACAAATATTAACATAAATTGTTTAATTATATCAAAATCTTGAATTCCTCCAAGACGTAAAATTGTTTTTAGCTAGGAATACATCTGCAATAAAACATCATCTAGTTAAAGTAAACGAGCTCTAAGGAAAGTCATAAGATTGTAGCTGAGCTACTTTTACAGTTTATTTTCATGGTATTTAAATTATGATACCAGTGGGTATTTTTAATTAGTGCCTCTTTAAAGTGTGCACTTGTCTACATAAGCCATTTTGGCAAATTTGACTCATTCATACAGTGGTTGCTGTAAAAGAGGCCAGCACAGCCTGCAGGAATTGGAATTAAAAGTTTCTGCAAGCTGTTGTCGACATGACCACATCTCATTAACTTAAAAAATGGAGATTATTTGCCTGAAAGCTTGATTTGACTAACAGTAATCAAATATTAGGCTCAGTGGAGAAGGAGGAGGCAAAACAGCTTCACTGTTGTGATCTATATCCTTAAGTGTTGTGCGCTTCACGTTAAATAGCTATGTCATATTTCTGCTTTGACAAACATAACAGGGGGGAAAAAAACCCAACATAAGACACTGAGCTTTGTGAATAATCCAAGGTGAGTTTTATTTTCCAGTCCGACATGTTATTTACCAAATTTACCAAGAGTAAATATAATTTCTCTGATGATTCTAACATTAAGAAGAATTAATTATCTTGAATAATTTCAAACTTTAAGTACTGGAAATTGCTTCTATCTCATGATTATCAGCTGTTAAATAGGCATGAACCTTAAATTTGTATCCTAGAATCATTTATAAATCGTAAAAATATGATGAGGGAGGTTGCAACATTTTGCATAATAGGAACCAAAATAGAGAAGTGCCTTTCTAATCTTGCAAAGTCTTTAAATAGCCTGTTAAATGAAATGGCTGAGGAAAAAAAAAAAAAAACCAACCCACCAACAAATAAATCTCTCTTTTGTGCAACAAGGTATGGTGGGAGTATGAAATTCAAAAAGGCCTGTGCTTGAGAGTAGTAGGGTCAAAACTGGGCATTATGTGGTCGTGTGTTTTCCTGTTAAGCAAAGACAGTGTCATACCTAGATGGAAACTGTGGCACATGTTATTAAAAAGAAAAAAAAAAACAACAGGGTGCAGTTAGACAAAAGAAGATAAAGTCTTGTGCCTTTTTATGTCTTTGAACTGAGAACATGTGCTGCATTTTACTAAAGGAACATGAGCCTTGAATGTAAGTAACTGGTTTTTGCATTAGGTACTCCCTGGAGGTAGCAGAAAAATATCATGTCCCTGCATGAAATGCGAATGTGAAATCTACCAGAAAGAAATATTTATGACCATTTTATGCTTGATTAGACTTGGATGACATCTGTTAGAAGACAGGGACTGGACAAAGAGAGAGACGCTCGGGGGCAAATGTTAACAGAGTTGTTTAGATGATGCTGGGGCAGGAGCATCCATTTACTGCCAGGCAAAACATAGGAATTGTGTTAGCGAGAGTGCAGCTGACAGGAATTCGCTGTGATGGAGACACTGGAAAGTGACGGCCTGAAATAGTAAAATGCAGCTGTTGATATTCGCCGCGCTGCCACGATTTATGGGCAGGTATGGCAGCTAAACACAGATACTGTAACTTCCAGGGAGCAGATGCATTAACAAAGTTATATAAATGTGAGTCAGCTATAAAAAAGCGACATCTTCACTTTTTAAAGTTGTTATTCCGCCAGGCTGCACAGCGAGTTGGAAGGACTTTAAAAAAAAAAAAAAGAAAAGAAAGAGCTGGATTTTCCTTTTTTCTTGGTGTTTTTTTTCCCTTTTTTTTTTTTTTTTTTTTTTTTTTTTTTTTTTTGGGGTTTTTTCTGAACAT